>CM038680.1:96704951-96754348 GCA_021605205.1 Aegilops longissima | reverse complement strand
ATTAAGTTATGTCGTGGAATTGTCACGGCAGATGTCCTCTTGCAAGGACTTAGTTGTGGAGCCATCGCGACTAGGAAGCTTAAAGGGGTTAATCGGGACAAAGGACACAAGAGGTTTATACTAATTCGGCCCCTTGCGGTGAAGGAAGGCCTACGTCTAGTTGGGTTGGTATTGCTTGATGTTTCGATGACCAGGGAGCGAGATACGCTATGCCCGGCTCTCGATGAGTTGTTTCTTACCCTAAGCCGTCGCAGGTCGTCCCCTTATATACGGGTTGGCGCCTGCGGCTTACTGAGTCGGCGGCTTATAAGCGAGATCCGGCTCGGTGACTAGTCAAATCTACCTTATGATACAAGTCACGCCATGGTGGCGGTACTACAACGGGTCTTAAGTCGCCTGTGGGCCTTAAGCCCTTTATTGAACCGCCATCTTCACGCTTGATTATAGGCTCCAATCTGGCGAGTCTTCTTTGTGTAACCCGGCCCCTCCTGGGTGTCTTACACAAATAGTTATATCCCCAACATTAGGCCCCAGATTGATTTGAACCTGTTCATGTCAATCTTAAAATACCTTAAGAAGTAAATCTTCAGTCTTCCGGCTGTACAAAGGTTTTCTTTAACCCGCCATGACATCATCTTTTGGATCCGTGTTAACCCGCTGTCGGTGTCAAAACCGGTGGATCTCGGGTAGGGGGTCCCGAACTGTGCGTCTAGGCGGATGGTAACAGGAGACAAGGGACACGATGTTTTTACCCAGGTTCGGGCCCTCTCGATGGAGGTAATACTCTACTCCTGCTTGATTAATATTGATGATATGGGTAGTACAAGAGTAGATCTACCACGAGATCAAGGAGGCTAAACCCTAGAAGCTAGCCTATGGTATGATTGTTGTTAGTCCCACGGACTAAAACCCTCGGTTTATATAGACATCGGATAGGTTAGGGTTACAGAGTCGGTTACAATGGTAGGAGATCTACATATCCGTATCGCCAAGCTTGCCTTCCACGCCAAGGAAAGTCCCATCCGGACACGGGCGAAGTCTTCAATCTTGTATCTTCATAGTCCGAGTCCGCCAGCGGTGATAGTTCGCTATCCGGACACCTCCTAATCCGGGACTCCTCGGTAGCCCCGAACCAGGCTTCAATGACAATGAGTCCGTAGCGTTGATTGTCTTGGCATTGCGGCGGGTTCTTCTCAATTCCATATACTTGTCGAATAGTGTCCAAACCCGATAAATGCTGCTCCTTGGCTTCTCGCCCAATAATGGCCATCTTCCACGTGTTTGAATGAATCGAAAAGCAGGGTATTTTACACTTACCCCTAGATGCAAATGAGCCGCCTATAAAAGGCGAGGATCTAGATCTGAGTCACACCATCCCCCTTGCGAGCTTTCATCGGAGCGCCGACCAAAACCCATTCCATCATGGGCCGGTCGGCGGCTCCTCCTCTCGCGCTCCCAGCCCTCAACCTGAAATTGGGAGAGATGCTCATCCCGCATAGCAAGCTAGTTATACTCCAAACCAAGGATTTCTTCCCCGGCCTTCATGGTTCGGTTCGAGCGGACTTGCCACCTACAAGGGCGGAAAGCAAGCGGAGAGTGTCCCAATCCCTCTAAAGGAGGCGGGTATGCTTCGTCTCTTATCTAGTAAGAGGACTCGGATTTCCAATTCATCCGTTTCTCCGGGGCTCTTGGAGTTCTCGGCCTCAGTTGCACCACCTTACGCTGCCTCCATTTTGCACATCGCGGGCTTCGTGGCCCTTGCGAACTGTTCTTGGGCATTGAGGCTCATTTTCTTGTTGTGGAAGAGATTATTCTGCCTAGTACCCCGTTCTCATGAGGGGTCAATATATCAAGCGGGCGGAGCGAACTATGGCGCATCATTTGGGACGGATATCTATCCGGAACCCGAAAAGCGTCCAAGATTGGCCTTGAATGGTTTTACATGGAGGGCGTCCGCCGCGGACCTGTTTGGATCGGCCTTCGGAGTTTAGCAATGCTCCTCGAAGAAGCGCCTAAGTGGCGCCCGTGGAGCCCAGGAGGAAAATGACCGGGATGTCCTTTACTTGATGAGCGAATAAGATTCTTGGCTCATGCGGATTGACCATGATTGGAGTCATGGCAATCTGCATTATGAGAAGTGCAGCCGCTCAATATAGGGGCCACCCATGTGGGACTTCAGCGGGAGGGCGATGCCACCGCCATGGCCGCAAAGGGCGGGATCGGTCACCGAACTGGTGAAGACCTTATGCGCCATGTATAAAGGGAGGAGGAGGATTTTCTCCGTGTCAACCCTTGGCGAGTTTTCTTGAATAATCCTCGAAGTTGGGTAAGAAAATATCTTTGTGGCTGTCCGATCCATGTTCCGTGGTTAAACATCTCATTTCATGGTTTCTACTGAGAACTGTGCGGGCCGTGGAGAAGATACACAGCCCGCCCCACAACCCGAGGATCCGGAGCGGTCCCTCGATCCGACCTCGAAGAGGATCCGGATATAAAGGTGGAGTTGATCGGCGGGTGTTCCACCAACTTAGCATCGACAATGCTTTGGTTGCCATTCGGCCGATTACCTGGAATACTTCCGGCCTCACAGTGGCGAGACCGAGGTCCCAATACTCTAATAATGACCTATCCGTGCTTATTTCTTGATCACCGTATACCAATGGTGTTTCGCAGGGGGTACCTTCGAGGCAGGAAGCCGAGCCCGCGACGGCTGGCCAACAAGGGGCAGTACGGCCCCGCAGGCTGAAAAGAAGTGCGGTCCGGATCGAAACTCCGCTGCAACGGTATGGCGTGTCACCATATTCCCAGGATTGATTCCGGAGAGGTGTACTAACGCTGGTGCTCCTTTCAGGAAAAAGAGCGCTCGCCGGACTGAGTCCGGAGAGGTTGCCAATCAAACCTCCGCCGGCCAGGCTCCAAAGCCGGGTCCGGAAGCGGAGGTGAGCACGAGGCGTGCGTCGGATGCTCCTCCGACAGAGGATGCCGATAGATTGTCCGCCACCAACTCCGAGGTGGAGAGCGCCATGAATCACAGGCGCCGCCGGACAGTTCTTCGTGACGCATGTTTCTCCCAAGAGGCCTTGAATGCCTTCAATTTGGGAGATGCGCACCTCCGTGCCGCTCAAAATGGTCTAGCGAGCCACGAGGCAGTATGTAAAGGGCATACGGGTAAGAAATTTGTGATTATATATGCAAGTAGCCCCGAGACTTAAAATAGTTAGAATAACTGATTTAAGGATCATTTGTTATCAGGATCTTACAAAAAGAATACCCGACTATCGGGAGCTTGAAGAATGCAAGGCCCAACTTGAGGCCGCACTAGCCGCTCTGAGGGGAGCCACATAGACCCCTCGGTAGTATATGCTTCAAAAGATAAATAGGTTATGAAGTGCGGCATGTGTGTAAATCGACAATAATATTGCAGATGGCACGGACTAGATCCGGACAAGCAACAGCTCTGCGCCACTAAAGGCGGCGAGGCGTGCTTACGAGGTGCGGCGGGAGAAAAATAACCTCCAAGATGCCAACACCCAAGCTGGGTGAGGAACTAAAGGATGTTCGTGCCCGGTTATCGACTCAGTAAAGGAGAATCGGCAACCGTCGCGGCATTTTCGATAAGTGCTTGGCGAACTTTGAAAGAGTTGGCGAGGAAGGCGACTAACATAAACATGTATGTAGGTTTGCTCACAGTGTCGTCTGAAGAGGAGATGCCAGTTCTTGGTGATCTTCTTCCCGAACTGCGTCGGCTACGAACGAGTTGACAAGTGATGAAAAGCGTCGGCCAGGCCTTGTGGCCATCTATCTCCCTGCCGAAGGCATTGGAGAGCTGGCGAGCGGCTTCAAGGAGCACGGCGGCGCTTCCAACTATGGAAGATATCGGCCTGCCGTCGAGCGCCGAGGAGGCACAGGTCATGGTGAAGGCAGCGGTACACGGTGACCCAAACCACATGGCGAGTCGAACACTGTGGGGCTGATGGGAAGGAGATCCTGTAAGCTTAGTGTGCGGCCAAGTAGAATTGGCCGCCAAGTATTCAACAAGATTGTAAATTAGATAGCTTATTAGATGGCATTGAGGAGGAATACAATGAGTCGAGTTGACTATGTAATTAAATATGACATGAAAAATGTCTTCTAGCGGATTGTAGATCATTTGTCATAGCGGACCTTTTAAGCCGACCTCGGGACCCAATAGTTGGTGTGTCCGAATACCTTCGTGGTTATATAAGAACCGGGGTATGCATGGAGACAAGGCGTAGGGTCATTATTGTTGTATCATACAAGTGCCCAACTAGTTATGTTATATTACATGGATAGTAAGAAACATCTACCGGGGAGAATAGTTCCGTTAAGGGTTCCTTTATTTGGGATGCATGCCCTAAAGTGCATGTCAAAACTGCTAAGAAAGCAGAAAATCATCCGGGGCAGATGGATAAATAGTTAAAATCATCTTTCGGTTCACCGATGAATATTCCCTTAAACGCTAGCTTTCGGCTTCACTCGGTCGAGGTACACATCCGGTGACCCGCGATAACAATCGAGAGGTGCTCCTTTACCACCTAGCGAACAATCGGGAGCGTAGGGTTAAGCACAGAGCCAGCAACCCAGCTTGGCCAAAACTTAAGTCATATCGATGCATATAATGGTGAATAAAAGGTACATGCGGAAGTTTGACGCATTTGTTGGGCATGAAGCCCGTATAAATAAGCTTCGTTAAAGAAGCCCCGAGTATAATGAGCGCGCGGACAGCGCGTCAAATATCTTGAACAGTGCGAACGAGCCTCTAAAGGCTTTAAAAAGAAAGGGAGGAAGGAGAGAAATAAAAGACAGCAAAAATAGAAAATGTGGGCGGAGGAAGGGGCGAACTTGGAGTCCGGCGCTTAAGCGTAGAATCTTCATAGGCGGGCTGTGTTCCATGGGTTCGGCTCGAGTCGGTTATCCGATCGTTTGTGAGACGGTATGCTCCACGGTCGGGACCTGGTCGATGATGAAGGACCTTCCCATTTGGGCTTGAGTTTGTCCTTTTTCTTGTCCGTGAGCGTAGAACTAGTTCGCCAACGTTGTAAGCTTTGGCCCATACTTCCTGCTTTGATATCTTGAGCTGCTTTGTTGATAAAATGCGGAGCGAGCTTTTGCCACATCGCGCTCCTCCTCCAATGCGTCCAAACTGTCCCGCCGATCGAGCTCAACTTCTCTTTCTTCATACATGCGCCGCGAGGTGAGTCATGAATTATGTCGCGAGGCAAGACGCCTCTGCGCGGTACACCATAAAAATGGTGTGAATCCGGTAGTACGATTCGGCGTGGTCCGCAGCCCCAGTCTGGAGTTGAGCTCCTCAACCCGGTCGTGTTAGATTCCTTGAGGACCGCACTAGTGCAGGTTTAATGTCGCTCATGATTAGACCATTTGCTCGTTCGACTTGACCGTTGGTTTGAGGGTGATAGGCGAGGCGTGTCGAGCTTGATGCCCATGTTTTGCACCATCATTTGACCTCATCGGCCGTGAAGTTGGTGCCGTTATCGTGATGATATTGTGGGGACGCCATAGCGGTGCACTACCCCGATATGAAGTCTATCACCGGTCGGATTCGCCATTTTAACGAGCTTGGCCTCTATCCATTTGGTGAATTTATCCACCATGACCAATAGGTATTTTTGCTTATGGGTTCCTCCTTGAGGTCCAACCATGTCAAGCCTCCGGACCACGAGCGGCGGTGATGGGTATAGTTTTGAGGCGGTGGGTGGCATGTGGCTTTAGTTAGCAAAAGGCGGCAACCGACACATCGTTGGACTAAATCCTGCGCATCTGCCGGGCCGTCGGCCAATAAAATCCTGTACGGAAGGCCTTGCCTACAAGGGCCGGGCTGCGGCGTGGTGCCCACCCGGTCGGCGTGAATTTCAGCCAGGAGGTTTCGCCCTTCCTCTTGGAGATACACCTTTGAAGGACTCCTATTGTGCTTTTCTTATAAAGCTCTCCTCATGGACTTTATAGGCTTTAGATCGCGTACTATGCAGCGAGCCTCATTTTGGTCTTCGGGGAGTTCTGCCTAGCTAGGTAGGCTAGGAATGGTTCCGTCCATGGGCGATAACGCCATTATTTCATGGGCGGAGGTGTTACCTCGGTGGCGAGCCTCCGATTGTGTCGAGTGTTGGCGTCAGGCGGTGCGGTTGGGTCGGATTGTTATTTCGGACTCCCTTCCCATAATACGGATGGCATGAACAGCCGTTCGAGAAAGATGTTGGGCGGGGCGGCATCGCGTTTTGCACCGATGCGTGCCAATATGTCCGCCGCTGGTTGTTATCCGGGCTATATGATGAAATTGAGCCCTTGAACCGTGCTGAAATTTTTAGGACCGCATTGCGGTATGCTGCCATTTCGGATCTTTGGCATCAAAGTCTCCGTTTATTTGAGATATCGCGAGGCTCGAATCCTGTGCACCTCTAGGCGTTTAATGCCCATGGAGGCGCCATCCGGAGGCGTGCGAAGGGCCTCGTATTCGCTGCGTTGTTGGAGTCCGTATACATTATCGAAGGGCGTATTGGATTTGTGTCCCGGTTGGGGACGTCGGGGACGACGCCATCCCCAGTGCCGCCAACATTTTGGAGCCGTCAAAGTGCATGATCCAATTGGAGTATGCGCCGTACTCTTTAGGGAGTTCGGCTTCGGTCCATTCGGCCACGAAGTCGGCCAAAACCTACGACTTGATAGCTCGTCGTGGCTTATAGGTTATGTCGAATGGAAGGAGCTCTATGGCCCATTTAGCAATCCGGCCCGTCGCGTCGCGGTTGTTTATAATGTCGTTAAGAGGTACTTCGGAGGCTACCGTTATCGAACACTCTTGGAAGTAGCGTCGCAGCTTCTGGGATGCCATGAACAGTGCATGTGCTATCTTTTGATAATGTGGGTACCGGGACTTGCATGGAGTTAGGACAGTGGACACATAATAAACCGGTTTTTGAAGAGGGAACCAGTGTCCGTCCATTTCTCGTTCGACGACGAGCACCGCACTGACAACTTGATGTGTTGCGGCGATATATAATAGCATTGGTTCGCCCACGTTGGGCGCGGCCAGGACGGTTGTTGCCAATATGGCTTTTATTTCTTTGAGTCAAGCCGTGGCGGCATCAATCCACTCGAAGTGTTGATCTTGCGGAGGAGGCGGTAAAGGGTAACGCCTTTTCTCCCAAGCGGAAATAAAGCGGCTTAAAGCCGCCACGCATCGGTCAATTTTGTAATTGTTTGAGGTCTTTTGGGATATCAATTGTGTGAGCTCGGATCTTGGCTGGGTTTGCTTCAATTCCTCTACGGACACAATGAAGCCGGGAGCTTTCGGTGGAGCGCCAAGACGCATTTTCGGATTGAGCTTAATGTCATATTTTGAAGATTGTCGAATGTGAGCCTCAAATCGTCTACTATAGTTTCGACATGCTTGGATTTTACGACCACGTCATCTACATATGCTTCTCTTGTTTTGCCGATCTGGTTTGCGGACATATACGAATCATGCGCTGATATGTTGCGCCGACGTTTTTGAGCCGAAGGGCATTGTGTTGAAGCGAGAATGGGCGTATGGAGTGATGAATGCTGTTGCAGCTTGGTGCAGCTCCGCCATCTTGATTTGGTGGTAGCAGATGCAGCGTCGAGGAAGCACAATGAGTTGTGTCCTGCTGTAGCGTCGATAATTTGATCAATTTGAGGGAGGAAGGGATCCTTTGGGCAAGCCTTATTAAGGTCTTTGAAATCAACACATAGGCGCCGAGGATTTGTCCTTCTTTGGTACCATCACCAGATTTGCTAACCAGTCCGGATGTTTTATATCTACGATGAATCCGGCTTCGGAAGTTTAGCTAGCTCCTCTCCCATGGCCATCTCTTGGGTTGGAAAAGCGTCGAAGAGCCTGTTTGGTGGCTTGAATCCTTTTAGGATATTTAGGCTATGCTCGGCCAACCGGCGTGGGATTCTGGCATGTCGAAGGGTGCCGAGCAAAAATGTCGATTTTCTCGTAGAAATTCTCGTAGTCTGGCGTCTACACGGGGTTTAATTGTGCCCCAATGGAGCCGTCTTTGCGAGGTCCATTGGGTGGACTTGGAATTTGACTATTTCATCCGCTGGTTTAAAGAGGTGGACTTGGATCTTTTATCAAGTATCACATCGTCCACATTCACCGTGGGCGCATCGCGATGAGTTCCTCGTCCGCTAGGAGCCGGATAGTGCCTCGAGGGCTAGTGCGGCTGTCTTGTTTTGGTAGCGAGTGCTATGTTAGGATCACTAAGCGAGTGATGATTCCGTTAGGTCCGGGCATTTTAAGCTTCATGTACCCATAATGGGGTATAGCTTGAAAAATGGTGAATGCCTCTCGCCCCAATAAAGCATGATATCCGCTGCTGAGCGGGGCCACTTGAAATGTGACCTCCTCGGACCTGTAATTGTCCATGAGCGAACACTCGTCCGGTGTGATTTTTCCTGTGCAGCATGCTTCCGGCTAGGGATTATTCCTCTAAAGGTTGTCTTTGCTTCACTCAATGCGGTTCAGTCTATTTCCATTTTTGGAGGGTTTCCTCGTAGATGAGGTTCAGTCATTGCCGCCATCCATGAGTACCTTTGTAAGGCTAAAGCCGTCCACTATTGGACCGAGAACCAATGCATTTGGTGCTCGGCTGTTGAATTTGGGTTAAATCACGGCATTAAAGGTAATAGCCGTGTCCTCCATGGATGTATTGTTGCTACTTGGTAGACTTGGCAAGGTTTGGGTGTTCGTTTTCACATGTTATTTGATCGAAAGTCTCGAAGACTATTAACACCGTCTTGGTACTTCTTTGGGCTGGGATTACGAAGCTAGAAGCTCTTCGCCACTTTTGGCCACCTGTCGTAGTCTCCAACATGCTCGAAGGCTATGAGTTGGAGTGGCGCCCTCTGTGCTATGAATTTTGCAGGGTCCGTTTAGCCGACCCTCTAGTACGGTTCCGTACCCTTTAGGGGTTTTTTGTTTTTTAATGTTTAATCCAGGTGCTTGGTGATGATGCACCCTTTTATTCCGGACTAGGGATGTATTCGGGGCCGGATTATCCCAAAATTGACTTTCGGTTTTCCAAGCACTCTCCATCGCACAGTACTTTTGTACTATGGTCACCAAGTCATCCAAGCGTGTAATTTCGCGACGACTTATGGCATTTAGGATTCCTTTGTCCGTGCAATTATTGCAAAAAAAGTGATATTGCGTCCTCCTCTTTGCATTCCTTTATCCTGTCCATAACCAGGAGGAATCTGGCCCAGTAATGATGTACTGTTTCAGTTGGCTCTTGCCGAATTCGGGATAGATCGCTAATGTTTGGATGGGCGGGTGGAACTAGATCAGGAACCCTGTCCAATTTAAGACTCGAGGGCGAAGTTTCGAACTTCGGAAGTTTGGATTTTTAATGCTATCAATGAGTCAACCCGCCGCTGACTTTAAGTTCGAGGGCTTGATCGACATCCGTCCCTCTGCGGGAATCCGGCATGGAGGGATCGGGAATCCGGACGTTTTTTTTGAAAGATCCAGCAATTGCTGGCGTTTCATTGATCATAGCCGAAAGCAGCGGGAAAACAACAATGGTGGTGAGGATCCTAGGATCAAAGTTTTAGGGTTTTGGGGAGTGCCATGCACAGCCGAAAAACCCTAGTAACAAGATAGCTATTATTCTCTCAAGGGGGGGTCCCCGAAGGGGCTCTCTAGGCATGTGGCGCCTGTGATTCTCCATAGCTCGACGCTATCTCGGATGCGCTTGATGATCGCCGGCACACACGGCGGTTTTTGCCTGAAGGTGCTGTTGTTTCTCTCTTGCCAGATCTCCCAGCAAGCCAGCCAGCACATCGTTCGCACGCCCTTTCGCCATTGGTGTGGTGTTTGCTCCAGTATACCCTGCTTGCGGCGGTTATTATGCTTGTCATGGTGCCGACTCTCGGCGGGGTGAGGCGGAAGCGATGCGTGCCACGATCCCAGCTCGGCCCACACCCGTCCGGTTTCCTGGCAGCTCCAGAAGAGATGGCACAACGACTCCAGGTTACGGACGCAGAGCTGGCAGAAGTAAGCATTTGGCCATCCCCGCCGTTGAAGTGTGTCGTTGCACCAGAGCCGGTCCTGGAGAAGCAACCATGCAAAAATTTTGATTTTGCGCGGTGCCCAGGCTTTCCAAATCAGCGTGTCAAAATCGGTTGCCCTTCTTCCCTGGAACTGCGTGAGGTAGGCCGACCGGGCAGTGTACTTGCCTGAGGCCGCTCTACTCCACCTCAAAACGTCCGGCACGCCTGGCTGCAGCTGTGCGTCCGTCCCCTGGAGCAAACGATGAAGGGCAAGGACGTCTGGCAGCAGGTGACGGTTGTTGCCGTGAGCAAGGTCACGGATCCATGTGTCATCCTCAAGGGCCTCCCGCAACGATCTGTTCTTGCGCCTCGAGTAGCTAAACAGCGTTGGGAACTGCTGCGAGAGGCAGCCCTGGCCAAGCCATGGAGAAAGCCAGAAGGATGCCCTGGCTCCGTCGCCGATCGCCACCCTGGTCGAGGCCGCGAAGAGCGCCTTGTCCGCGCCGTCGTAGGGCAGCTCGGTGCCACCCAAAGGCGCCCGGGTGGTGCGGGCAGCCCGAGCCATCGCGATCATAGCCCTGCCAGCGTTGAAGATCGGGGATGCCCAGGCCACCTTGCTCCGTCGGGGCGCAGACCGCTGGCCATTTGACTTTGCAGCTGGTGCCTGTGACCTCGTCGTCCTGGCGCCAAAGAAAGCGACGCCTGCACTTGTCGATTTCTCAGATGATCTTCTGCGGGACACGGAGAACGGTTAGGGCGAAGGTTGGCATAGCACTCAACACGCATCGGACGAGGACGCAGCGGCTGGCCATCGGTAGAAGCTTGCCCTTCCAGCCCGCAAGCCGAGCCTTGATCCTGTCGAGGATGAACTGCATGTGCACCAAACGCAGGCGTCCCGTGGAGACCGGCAACCCTAGGTATTTGATTGGGAATGGGGCAATGGAGCCTGCAAAGCCCTGAAGCACCTCGTCGACGTTGATGTTCTCGCAACGGATCAGTGAGATATTTGGCCGGGTTAATACAGAGTCCCGTTGCCGCGCCGAAATCGCTGAGGATGTGCAGCAAGGAGTCTACCTCTCCGCGTCTAGGGTTTATGAAGATAACTGTGTCGTCTGCGTGGAGGCTCACACGAAGCACGAGGTCATGACCAGGTAGATGATGAAGCAACTGCTGATCCACCGCCGCCGCGATCAGATGATGCAGTGGGTCAATGGCCAGAATGAAGAGGAACGGGGAGAGCGGGTCTCCCTGGCGCAGTCCACGGTGATGAAGAATGCTTGGGCCGACAGTGCCGTTGAGGGAGACCGCCGAAGAGGCCGAGACGAGCAACCTAGCCACCCAGTCCCACTAGCGCGCACTAAACCCTAGTTGTTGAAGCAGTTCTAGCAGGTATTCCCAGGAGACGGTGTCGAAAGCTTTGGCTATGTCTAATTTTACAAGCAGGCCAGGCACTTTGCGACGATGGAGGGCCCGGACGGAATTCTGCACAAACAGGAAACTGTCGTGTATGCACTTGGACTTCATGAATGTCGTTTGCGCCGGTGAGATGATGGAGCCAATGACTGACGCTAGTCTGATCGACAGAACCTTGGAGATGAGCTTGGTTACAGAATGGATCAAACTGATGGGCCTGAAGTGGGTGATCTCCGTTGCACCATCCTTTTTTGGCAGAAGGACGATTGTGGTGTTGTTGATCACCGACATGTTGCCGCTTTGCCGGGTTGTAGAACGGTGGAAGAGCGGCCATGATGTCGGCCTTGATGATGGGCCAACACGAGCGGAAGAAAATGCCATTGAACCCATCGGGCCCGGGGCCTTCTCTTGCGAGATTTGCGGATCGCCGCCCAAACCTCGTCCTCGGTGAATGGGTTATCGAGGCCAGCTGCCGGCAGGGATGGAAGGTGAATGGCCTCCCAGTTGATGGTGCGGCTGCGAGGGAGTTTTGTGCCCAGCGATGAACGGAAGTGCTCGTGGATGATCCGCTCCTTGTCGCCATGGGAGGTGGCGATGGAGTCCCTGGTGTGTAGGGCCTGAATGAAATTTTTTTGGCGCCGCGAGTTGATCTTCGCCTGGAAGAACGCCATCTTGGCGTCACCCGCGCGTAGCCAGGTCACGCGCAAGGCCTGTCTCTTGCGCGCCCTCTCGATGGCGGCGAGCCCCAGCACACGCATCTTTAGGTTCTTCAGCAGCTGGAGTTCACCTACTGACAACTGTCTACTTTCCTGAGCTATGTCGAGGCGTAGCACGATCTCGTTTGCGATATGTATCTGAAGCTTCGTCTCATTGAAGAAGCCTTTCGCCCAAATCTTCAAATCTCGTGCCACCCATGAGAGCTTGGTGTTGATTCTTTTGAAAGCGCAACTGGAGGCTACTGGACGATCCCATGCCCTCTGCACCGTAATGTGGAAATGAGGAAATCTTGGCAGAAGGACTCGAAGCGAAGCGGGCAGCGCAGGGGCGCCGCCTCGGCGACAACAGCAGGCAGTGATCAGAGCACGAGGTCGAAGCGGCGTGGAGCAGATAGGTGGGGAACATGGATGTCCATGCCATGGTGCAGAAGAATTTATCGATGCTGACTAAGGTTGGAGACGCGCGCTCGTTGCTCCATGTAAATCTTCTGTTCTTACACTTGATCTCCTTCAGGCCTGCCGCGTCGATCGCCGCCCGAAATTTCCCCATGATCCTACGGTTTATGTTGGTGTTGTTTTTATCACGTGCTTCGTAGATCAGGTTGAAGTCGCCGTTGATGAGCCAGGGGGCGTCTGGGGGCGGAGCCGCCCATGCCAACTCTGCCAGAAACACGTCCTTTCTACCCTCGTCGACTGGGCCGTATACTGTCGTGAGCCAGAATGTAGCAGCGCTGGCGATGATGGTGATCCTGGCTATGATGGAGAAGCAGCCGACGGCCTGCGAAACCACATCTACCCGATTCCTATCCCAAAAGATAGCGACGCCGCCCCTCGTGCCCACGGCAGGGAGGACGACGCAGTCGGCAAGCCGCGATCCTCCGGTTTCCCTAACTAGTGCCCTAGTCCATTCGTCGATCTTCGTTTCCTGAAGGCAGAGGATGGCGAGCCGATGCGTTTCTGCCATTTCCAAAACTACTTCCCGCCGTGCCGGCGAGTTCAAACCCCACACATTCCAGCACATTATTGGGCAGTTTGTGTCACTCATTGGGAAATGAGAGATATCTCCAGCAACTACTACTACTTTGGAGCAAACACGGGTACACCACCATCGGTCAGGAAGTGTGGCGGCCATATGAGCCCCAAATTCCGCCGGCGAACGACTACACCTCGCTCGCTAAGGAGACCTAAACTATTACAATGCATGAATGAACCTAACTCAACCCAGCTATGAGCCTGGGGTTGCCGGAGATAGCTATCCTTATGGATCCCTAACATGGAGAGGTGGTGGCCTGCGAGGCCTCTCCGTCTGGGCCGTGCATGCCCGCTGCGATCCTGAGTGCCACGACGTCGAGGTTGGTGAGCTTCGCGATGGCCTTGATGTCGGAGTCAGACAGGGGCTCGTCGAAGCGTCGGATCAGCGCCTCTGCAGCCTTGGCCGTCATGGTCTCCTTGGGCCCGAGGATGCCGAATCCGGACGTAGCTAGTCCTTAAGATAGAAGAAGAATCGCCGCATTTCTCGTCTATCACAACAACATGATGGGTAGCTTGGGGAGAGTTGATCTCTCTCAGATCGGTTTTAGGCCCGATCTGGTCATAGTCTGTGGCGACTCCCAGGGCGGCGATGCGATCCAAGAGCTCGTTTACGGAGGAGAGCTCGATCGGATCTAACTGTTCGGCAAGTTCCGAATTAACGTGAAGATTGGTTTCGATGACTCGAGAAGTCATCGTCGGCAAGAGCCGCTGGCTGGCGGTCATAAGAAAACCACCTGGCGGAGAGTGCGGCGATGGCCAAGCTCCTTTGGCGATAGTATCATCTTTAAAGGCGGGATGAGGCATCCTTCGGCGGCGACGACGAGAGGAACTCTCAATGAAAGCACCAATGTCGGTGTCAAAACCGGCGGATCTCGGGTAGGGGGTCCCGAGCTGTGCGTCTAGGCGGATGGTAACAGGAGACAAGGGACACGATGTTTTTACCCGAGTTGGGCCCTCTCGATGGAGGTAATACCCTACTCTGCTTGATTAATATTGATGATATGGGTAGTACAAGAGTAGATCTACCACGAGATCAAGGAGGCTAAACCCTAGAAGCTAGCCTATGGTATGATTGTTGTTAGTCCTCTGGACTAAACCCTCCGGTTTATATAGACACCGGATAGGTTAGGGTTACAGTCGGTTACAATGGTAGGAGATCTACATATCCGTATCGCCAAGCTTGCCTTCCACGCCAAGGAAAGTCCCATCCGGACACGGGACGAAGTCTTCAATCTTGTATCTTCACAGTCCAGGAGTCCGGCCAACGGTGATAGTTCGGCTATCCGGACACCCCCTAATCCGGGACTCTTTCACCCACCGTGACGTCATCCTTACCTAAATTCATTCTTTATTTCATCGTGTCCTCCAAGGGATCTTTGCCTTTACTGACTGTTCCGAAAACCGAGGCGTCGGGGCCGCTCGATAATAACTTTTATCTCCTCGTTTCTCGCGCTCTTTAGTGGCCCTTCCTTATAAATAGCCCCGACTAGGTCTTCTTTCATTCTTCCCGTTCCGCATCTTCTTCCTCTCGCCCCCATCTGTCACTGGAGCTCCGCCACCGTCGCCACATCGCACCTCGTCTCCGTCGAGCTTGGCCACTACATCGACCTGAACTTGACCGGAAGGCGGCGGCTTCCCTCCTCCATGGGTCTTCGCGATAAGTGTTTCCCCTTTCTGCGCCATAGATCTATGCTAGGGCTAGTATGTTCTTCTGTACAGTTCATCGTTCATCCTAGTTCCTCGCACTTGCCTCTGCTGTAGCTCGTTTGATCCAGTAATAGCGTAGATCTCGTGCGGTTGTTGTTCGCATCCATTTTAGTAATAGCAGATCTTCTTTCTTTGTAGGAATCCTCAATAGAGCGTATGAACTTCTCTGCACCATTTTTTAGGTCTAGAATTTTCTTGTGCGAGCGTCTGTTTGATCCAAAATAACAACAACAACTTGTGAAACTTGTTTGTTTCACCGGAAGTGAAAGAAGCGCCTCTGTCGAATATGTTTAACGCTCATTGATACTGTAGCGGCTTAATATTTATTGCATAGTCATCCATATATCATTAGGCCCCTCCTTAAGCCGCCATCATGAGTAGTTTTAAATATTTCCTCGGGTTAAATTTAAGCGGATCCTCTTTATTTTGTCATAGGCCTCAATTTTGTCCTTGGCACCTAAATGGCCAAGGCTCTTGTGACTGTAATTGGGTCCCATCCACGATCCACGAGGAGTAAAGCGGCTGAATTTGTGAAGTCTGGCCATCTGCCTAAGAAGGAGGTCATGTCTTATCGTGCCCCTGACCCGTGTGAAGAAAGGCCTCAACCCAAAGAAGGGGAAGTAGTAATTTTTACGGATCACATGATCCGGGGATTTGCCCCTCCCGGCCCAAAATTCTTTAGAGAGGTTTTGAATTTCTTTGACCTTAGGCCTCAAGACATTGGACCCAATTCCGTGTCAAATATCTGCAATTTCCAAGTCTTCTGCGAGGTGTACCTGGGAGAGGAGCCAAATCTGCTTTTGTTCAGAGAACTTTTTTACTTGAACCGGCAGAATGAACGTGCCAACGGTCCTAGTCTTGAACTTGGCGGTGTCTCAATTCAGCGGCGGAGAGACTGCCTTTTCCCTTATGCTGAACTGTTGAGTCATCCGAAAGATTGGAATCAGACGTGGTTCTATTGCCAGGACACTTCCCCGGCTAATGAAAACCCTCTGCCCGGCTTCCGTGCTCTGCGCCTTGAGTCCAACCATCCGTTGGCGGACAAGCTAACTGCTATTGAGCGTCCGCCTCTTAATCCCACCATTAAAAGGATCAAAGCTCTTTTGGGAAATGGCCTGAATGGCATTGATCTGGTCCGAGTTTGGGTCGCTTGGCGAGTACTTTCGTTAAGCCGCCGTCCCGGCTTAATGTGTACATATTCAGGCGAAAAGGATGATCCTTTGCGTCATAGCCTCGACGACTTACCGGATGATGTGGTGGGCTACAACCCGATCACTGCTTTGAAGGAGGGCACAATAACTATAGCGCCTTCGCTTACTTCCCATACGTAAGAAGAACCCGACCCCTGCAGTAAGTCATCAACCTTAATAAATACTCCTAGCCTTGTCACACCTTACTTGTACTCATAATTTCTTATCTTTTTTCACAGGCCGATGACAATTTTTGGAAGGTCCAGTATGACCATGAGGCTGCCAAACAAGCCAGGACAACCAAGAAGACCGAAAAGAAAACTGCCAAAACGGGAACTTCAAAGAAGAAGAGACCCAGCGCTTCCGATTTACTCAAATTGGATGACACTTCTTCGGATGATGAAGAGGTAAACCTTGATTCTCTTAACTCCTTTATGATTACTTTATTGGCATTTCATCCTTTCAGGAGGATACAGGGCACAGCCAAGTAGTTGGCGAAGAGGTAATTATAATTTCCTCCGATTCAGAGCCTTTGCCCAAGCAAAAAATCTGAAAGGTGAGCCGGAAAGTAAGATTTTCACATCCTCTCGCTTATCAAGATCCTCAATTTCTTTTGAAGCAACAACAGTTTGAAAGCCGGAGGCAGACCCGGACCAGCAAGGATGCAGAACTCTCCTCCGGCTTACCCGACGTAACTAGGAAGCGTCGGACTGAGGTTATCTCTTTCCTTTGGCGGGTTTAATTCGCCAACCTCTCAATTCATCTGACTCCAATTATCAGGATGCCTCTCCTTCCTCCGGCGAGTCCATGCAATCAAACATGCCGGCTTTCAAAACTGCTCCCGAATCTTGTAACCCGGTTACTTTGAGGCTTTACCTTACTCATGCTTTAGTATTCATCCTTCTACCTTTGTTGACAGACATGCAAGTGAAACCCAGCAAGAGGGCAAAGAAGAATAAGCCGTCTCAAGACCGATTGTAGCTGAACGGCGCTGATATGTTTGCTCCAATAGCTCCACCCATCGGCCGCTGAACGGCCCGACATTCGGTGCCAACCTCGACCCTTTGCCGAAAATACTATCAATAGCTCGATAACCGGAAGCTCCTAGCCGGTCAAAACAATGACCGGAAGTTGAAGTGTTGAAAAGCAGTTTATTGAACCGGGTGACCCTCATCCTTGCCAAATGTCTTGCCAAGGAAGAACTTGTCGAACACCGAAAGGCCAAGCAGGACATTACTGATTATACTCACCTAAGCATTGGTGATATAGTCTCGGGCTATCTGAATCAAGTGCATAATAGCCGTGACCTGGAAATTGACATGGTGAAACAAATACAACACAAATATGAGGTATAACTTATACTGTTTTCCTGAATCTTACTTACCGTAGCAGCCCCCAAGTCTACTGCTTTTGAATAAATATGTTGTAGACTTAGAAATCTGTTTACTGTTGATATCTCCGGTTTAAAGAGAATATATTTAACCCGGTTATAGCATGATAAATTTTGAACTTGCGATACACATTAGCCCCCAAGTGTCAAGTATCTTTACTTGTAAAGTGCTTGAGACTTAATAAGCATAACCCGGCATGGTATACTAAAAATTCTTCAACATACATTAGCCCCCAAGTGTCAAGTATCTTTACTTGTAAAGTGCTTGGGACTTAATATATCTTACCATGATTCTTACCATAACTCGGTATCAATGTAGGTCACCATAAGTCAAGTTGAATCGGAAATTGCTGACACGAAGAGCGTCGACAACTCAAGAGCTTGAAACTCAAAAGCCAACTCAAATTTGAATTCAGCATCTCTGAACAAGAGAAGGTGAAGAAGAATTTTGAGTCAGAGAAGAAAATCTGGCTGATGAGAAGGCTTCACTAATGACCCGGGCTGAATCGGCAGAGGCTTTACTTGCAGAAGCAACAACCGAGTTGTCCGGCTTAAAGCGTCATATATCTCAAATGGTCTCAGCCATCTTCGGTAAGCTATTGTTCATAACTCTTCCCTTGATTATTGCCTTTATCGTTAACTCTGGCTCACCTTTATGTTTGTGAACACACAGGCCCCAGGAGCATCAACCTCAAGCAGAACATGCTGATCAAACTTAAGGCGGTTTACACTCTGGTGGAGCATTTGTACACGGGTCTAGCGTGCTTTGGCTGTTGTAGCCTTATCAAATACCACTCCTCACCTTCTTCAAGGCGTCTTTGAAGTGTCTCATTGTGCTACCTCGGCGGATCCGAGTTAAAGGCGGGCATCTTCAAGGCGAACCATAGCCGCATTTGAGCGGGCAAAAGCATGGATTCAGAACTAGACCCGGCCGACCTTGCTCTTGGACACCCAGTGCGAAGGAGGATGGTACCAGATTTGATGATCATGATTTCACCGCTGCGTCAAAGTCATCGTCCGTGGCTACCCTTATTGGGAGCGATCTTGACCTCTCCAAATACACTCCGGGCTATGACAGCGAGAACCGGAGAATTCCAATCACTCCATATGATCAAGTCAGCTGATCCCTCAACTCGTAAGCATACTTTTGCCTGAAGTGGACCCGGCCGGTTTAATAGATGATGAAGCTGAGTTTGAAGCCTTGAGTGGCATTGACTGGGCCTCATCAACCTTCCAGGACAAAGTAACCAACGGAGAGGCGGATAAGGATAACCCGGAACCATCAAGCCCACCAAAGGCGTGAACCGGCAGGCGCTATGAACTTGCAAAAAACGATGCTTCATTATTCAGACTCGGGGAGTCTTGTAATAGGGTCAAAAAACCTCTTAATTTGTCATGCCTTCGTGCATGTTTGTGGCACTTAATACTTTCGTAAGCCGCCATCGCTATATGCTTCCAGCTTATGTTGATCTTTCATTGAGGTCAAAAATTCTTCTTGCTTTATCCTGTGTATAAAACAAAATAGAATTCCCTTGGCGACTTATCGCATCCGGGGTCACATAAAGTATTGATAACCTGGAGTATGAACCAAAACATCATATAAAGGCCGATTTAGGATTATGATCACAATAGCATACCTGCGATCTTTATTTGGTGTATACTCTCTGGCTTATATGACCCAAACCAGAGAGTTAATTTAACTCCTAGCAGTTGGTACATATAATGTTTACCTGGCCCTTAATAACATTTATACTTACAGAGTATAATGAATAGTAAACCTAACTTCAAAGGCCTATGATTCGAATACGATCAGTGAACCGTTCCAAAGGGGTTAAGCTAAGATTCGGATATGATCATATAGCCCCCAGTGGCTTTGGCGATGTCGATCAAGTGGGTATCGACAGCTATGTTCTCTTTGGTTTGAATCGACCTATGTTTGAGCAGAAGCCCCAAGTGACCATGAGAGTTGTTTAATGGCGCTGATTGAATCGACCCACGTCGGACCCAAAGGGGTTAAGCTATGATTCAAATATGATCAAGAAGCCCCCAAGTGGGTTTGGCAGTATGCCGATCAATTGGGTATCGATAGCTATGTTCTCTTTGGTTCGAATACGACCTATGTTTGAACAGGAAGCCCCCAAGTGACCATGGCTAGATTGAGATATGATCATAAGCGGACCAAAGGAAAGCGGATTCAGATATGATCCGCTCCTGTTGGTTGTTTCCACCACAGTAAAGAAAATATATAAACCTTTGAGGTGAAAAGAAAAGAGGTCTGCTTTATTGCTTTATATAATATATACATTGCCTAAAAGAAAGAAAGAATGATATATATATATATATATATATATATATATATATATATATATATATATATATATATATATATATATATATATATCTTGAGAGCGGTGGCTCAAGTATAGTAAGGCGAAGATGAGCTATGTTCCACGGCCGTGGTCTCTTCCTCCGACTTACGTGAGTCTTTGTGCTCTCGAACATTGATGAGGTAGTATGACCCGTTGTTCAGATTTTCTTGACCACAAAGGGTCCTTCCCAAGGAGGGATAACTTGTGCATATCAGTTGATCTGAATGAGCGGAGCACTAAGTCGCCTTCTGAAGGCTCGCTTCTAACCCGGCGGCTGTGATAGCGGTGCAGAGTCTTCTTTGGTATATCGCCGGGCGGGCTATTTCAAGTCTCGCTCCTCATCTAACAAGTCTAGTGCATCCCGACGAGCCTTTTCATTATCAGCCTCAACGTAAGCCGCCACTCGGGGCGAGTCGTGCCGGATGTCACTTGGCAGAACTGCCTCTCTCCGTACACCATGAAGAAAGGTGTATAACCTGTAGATCTGTTCGGCGTTGTGTTGATACTCCATAGCACAAAGGGTAGCTCCTCCACCCAACAACCCGGAGTTTGCTGTAAGGGGACCAAGAGCCAGGGTTTGATACCCTTCAAGATCTCTTGATTAGCTCTCTCTGCTTGACCGTTAGATTGAGGATGAGCAACAGCCGAAACATCAAGCCGGATATGTTCTTGTTGACAGAACTCTTCCATGGCACCCTTGGAGAGATTAGTACCATTATCAGTTATGATGTTGTGTGGAAAGCCAAAGCGAAAATCACCTTTTCATGAACTGAACCGCCGTGGCTGCATCACATTCTTGGTGGCTCTGCCTCAACCCACTTGGTGAATTTATCCACTGCCACCAAAAGGTGTGTCTTCTTATCCTTAGAACTTTTGAAAGGTCCAACCATGTCAAGCCCCCAGACTGCGAACGACCAAGTAATTGGAATCATCCTCAATTCTTGAGCCGACACATGAGCTAAATCGTAGGAATTTTAGCATCCGTCACATCTGCTGACGGATCCTCCGCATCGGCATGAGCCGTCACCAATAGAAACCATGACGGAAAGCCTTGGCCACCAGAGATTTTGAGCGGTATGATGACCACAATCTCCTTCATGGATCTCACGAAGTATCTCGACCCTCATGAGCGACACACAACGTTGAAACACCCCAGTAACGCTGCGGTGATGCAATTCTCCATGAAAAATTGTCATAGATTTGGACCGCCTGATGATTTGTCTCGCCAAGGTCTCATCCTCAGGCAACTCTCCCTGGGTCATATAGGCCAAATATGGGACTGTCCAATCTGGGATAGCGTGGAGAGCTGCCACCAGCTGTGCCTCCGGGTATGGCACCGCTAGTTCTTCCTCTGTAGGCACTTTGACAGAAGGGTTATGCAAAACATCAAGAAAGGTATTAGGCGGCACCGGCTTACGCTGAGACCCCAGTCGGCTTAAAGCATCAGCCGCCTCATTCTTCCTCCGATCAATGTGCTCCACTTGATAACCTTTGAAGTGTCCAGCCACCGCATCAACTTCACGACGATAAGCCGCCATCAGAGGATCCTTGGAGTTCCACGTGCCTGACACCTGTTGAGCAACAAGGTCTGAGTCGCGTAAGCACCTTACTCGGCTCAAATTCATCTCTTTAGCCATCCGAAGACCATGGAGTAAAGCCTCATACTCAGCTGCATTGTTAGTACAGGGAAACATAAGCCGGAGCACATAACAAAATCTGTCACCTCGAGGGGAAGTTAAAATGACTCCAGCCCCGAGCCCTCCAACTGCCTGGACCCATCAAAGTGAATAGTCCAATATGTGTTATCTGGCTTCTCCTCAGGTGCCTGTAACTCTGTCCAATCATTGATAAAGTCCACCAAGGCTTGAGACTTAATAGCTGTAAGTGGCATGTACTTCAAACCATGAGGCCCAAGCTCAATGGCCCACTTGGCGACTTCATACTGTGGCTTCTCATTACGGATGATGTCTCCCAAGGGGCGAGCTTACCACAGTTATAGGATGACCTTGGAAATATTGCTTGACTTCGGCTTGCCATAAACACCCCATAAACAAGTTTCTGCCAATGTGGATACCTTTGCCTGGACTCAATGAGCACCTCACTGATGTAGTAAACCGGCCGTTGAACCGGATGCTCCTTGCGAGCCTCCTTGCGCTCCACCACAATGGCCACACTAACGGCTCGGGCATTAGCAGCCACATATAATAGCAATGGCTCTCTATCAATGGGAGCCGCAAGGACCGGCGGCTCAGACAACTGTCTCTTCAAATCCTCAAAAGGCAGCGGCAAGCGTCCTCGATTTAAAGCATCTGTTTTCTTCATCATCTGATATAGCGGCAGGGCCTTCTTGCCTAACCGGCTTATGAACCAGCTTAAAGCGGCAACACGACCCGCCAGTCGTTGAACATCGTTGATGCACGCCGGTTTGGCCAATGAGGTGATCGCCTTGATCTTCTCCGGGTTAGCTTCAATGCCTCTGTTTGAGACCAGGAAACCCAGAAGCTTGCCTGCAGGTACACCAAACACACACTTGTCCGGGTTAAGCATCATCTTATAAACCCAGAGATTATCAAAGGTCTCCTTTAAATCAGATATCAAGGTTTCCTTCTCCCTGGATTTCACCACGATGTCATCCACATAAGCGTGAACATTGCGCCCAATTTGACCGTGGAGACAATTTTGTACACATCTCTGATAAGTCGCCTGGGCACTCTTGAGCCCAAATGGCATAGATACATAGCAGAAGGCTCCAAACGGAGTGATGAAAGCCGTCTTCTCCCGGTCCTTAACGCCATTTTGATCGATGATAGCGAATAAGCATCCAAAAAACTCAAACGCTCGCAACCCGCCGTAGCATCAATGATTTGATCAATACGGGGGAGGGCAAAGGGATCAGCCGGACAAGCCTTATTTAAGTCCGTGTAATCCACACACATCCGCCAAGTGCCATTCTTTTTGAGTACCAGCACCGGGTTAGCCAACCACTCCGGGTGAAAAACTTCCACAATGAACCCAGCCGCTAAGAACCAAGCGACCTCTTCCCCAATAGCTTTCCGTCTTTCCTCATTGAACCATCGAAGAAATTGCCTGACCGGCTTATACTTTGGAACAATATTAAGAGTGTGCTCAGCGAGTTCCCTCAGAACACCCGGCATGTCAGAAGGTTTCCATGCAAAGATGTCCCGGTTATCACGGATGAACTCGATGAGCGCTTTCCTATTTAGGATCCAAGTTGGCGCGATCTTTGAAGCTGCTTGGAAGAGTCGCTTTGGAGTAAAGTCAACAAGCTTTGTTTGTTGACGATTTAAACTTCAATGTCGGGTCATGCTCTGTAGTCGGCTTCTTTAAAGAAGTCATATCTGCGGGTCAACATTATTATGATAAAACTTCAGCTCCTCAGCTGCACAAACAGACTCAGCATAAGCCGCATCGCCTTCCTCACATTCCAAGGCTACCTTTCGACTCCCATGTACAGTGATGGTGCCCTTGTGACCCGGCATCTTGAGCTACTGAGATAAACATAACACGGTCGCGCCATGAACTTAGCATAAGCCGGCCGTCCAAATAGAGCATAATCTGGGCTCCTGATTTTGACTACCTCAAGCGTCAATTTCTCGACTCTGGAATCATATTCATCTCCAAAGGCCACTTCCAGCTCAATCTTGCCAACTGAGTACGCCCGACTTACAGGCACCACTCCATGAAAGCGGTGTTGGGCGTCCTCAAATCCTTATCATCAACCCCATGCGTGAAAGGTCTCATGATAGAGAGTATTGATGCTGCTTCCTCCGTCCATGAGTACCTTAGTGAATTTATATCCACCAACCTGAGGTGCTACCACCAAGGCCAAGCGACCCGGATTATCAACCGGAGGTGATCTTCCTGCTCCATATAATGGGCTGCTCTGACCACCTCAAATAACGCAGAACCGCCGGCTCAACAGAATTCACGGCCCTCTTATGAACCTTCTGGTCACGTTTGCATAAATTAGTGGTAAACACATGGTACGCCCACCATTCAGCTGCTTTTGGTGGCTTTGATAACTGATGCCGCTTGCTTGCTTTGTCCCCTTGACCGGGCTACTTTGTTGATTGTAGCCGCCTTGACTTCCACGAAGCGGAACTTGAACGCCGCCGGGCCATGAAAGCCGCCCGGCTCTGAACCGCCGCCCGATCCATGATTGCCATCAAACATGTTGGAATTCTTGAAAGCCTTCATGATTGCGCAATCTTTCCATAAATGGGTGGCGGTCGTTCCCAATACCGTGTCTCGGACAAGGCTCATTGAGAAGCTGCTCAAGAGATGGACTGACCCGCCATCGGATCGGGCGTTTTCCCTTACATCTCTCGATTGTTACCACATGCATTGGCATTAGACAAAAACTCTGGGTTACCCTCCGCCTTGCGCTTGTTGCCTCCTTGATTTACCGGGTTAGGCTGCTGACCCTTTCCATTGCCGTTCTTCTTTCCCTTCCCTGTCTTTTCGTCATCAGACGCGGGATCCTTGGTACTATCAGAATCGGCATACTTGACTAAAGCCGCCATCAGCGTACCCATATCGTTGCAATCACGCTTAAGGCGCCCCAATTTCTGCCTCAGCGGCTCAAAACGGCAATTCTTTTCCAACATGAGGACTGCAGAGCCGGCATCCATCTTATCGGACGAATGTATTATCTCCTTGACCCGGCGCACCCAATGAGTTGTGGATTCACCCTCCTCCTGCTTACAATTGGTCAAGTCCACAATAGACATAGATTGCTTGCAAGTGTCCTTGAAGTTCTGGATAAACCGGGCCTTTAGCTCTGCACATGAACTGATGGAATTGGGTTGCAAACCCTTTAACCAAGACCGGGCTGTTCCGTCTAACATCATGGTGAAGTACTTAGCCATTTCTGCGTCGCTGACCTCCAGTAACTCCATGGCCATCTCGTAACTTTCGATCCACGCTCCGGGCTGTAAGTCGGCCGTGTAATTCGGCACCTTTCGAGGTCCCTTGAAATCCTTGGGTAGACGTACATCTCGCAGAGCCAGCACCAAACAAGGAACACCGCCGGTTCTGGTAGCCACTCCCGCTCAAAAGTAAGTCGGATACTCGGGAGGTCTTGATATGTCGCTTTCTTGAGCCGCTTAGCTGAGCCGCCGCTCGTCCTCTTGGCGTATTCGGTCTTGCACGGGTTATAGCCACCGACCGATTCTGACGCTGGGCGTTGCTTGACAAAGCCGACTCCATGTGCTGCTTTGTAACTTCGGACTCGGTTTTGTGGCGGTGCTAGCCAAGGCGGAGGAGTTGAATGAATCCTGTTTCGGCTGTAAGAATAGGTCTCTTGTTACGCCAGGGCCGTATGAATAAGATCTTTGACCCTCCGTGTCTCCACCGCTGTCGGATCATCACCATCCACTGGGAGAGCCGCCAAACGTGTCGATGCTGCTATCAAGTTCTCCATGGGGTTGGAGAAGTGACCCGGTGGTATTGGTACATAACGGGAGGGCCATACTCCCATGCGGAGGTGCCATCTCTTGAGTGAGCCGCCCCCGCCGGTGGCGTGAACTGATTTGCTCCGGGCGGGTTACTAGGGCCGGCACCGGGTGTTGTGAAAAGGTTCCGAGGGTCATAAACCGAAGGCAACCGGGATTGGTTTTTCTGATGTCTCCTCCTCATCACCTCATTGGACGCGTTCAGGCTCATATTAAGCTGGAAAGCCTCTGACTGGAGTTGCTGCGCCCGCGCGTCCAAAGCCGCCCGCTCTGTAGCTAACCTGGTGTCCTCAGCTGCCAAGGCCTCCTTGGCCCGGGCTATCTCCTCATGCACCTTTGCCACCTCCGCGTTATGCTCATCTTGATTTGCAGGAATAACCGTGGCGGTTAACAGGGTCGTTAGCTTATCCATAAGATCCATCAGCACCTGAGCCGGCGGGCGCACAGGGCCTCCTGCCCCGACCGCTCCTGACCCGGACGTCATTGCTGTTGCAGCCGTCGAGTTTTGACCAGGTTGAGTACCAGCCATGAAGACCCCCGCCCAGCTTGGCGGTTCATTGAAATCCGGAGTGCTAGAGCCGTCAGAACAGCCCCCTAGCATACCCTCTTGGACTTGATATAAAGAATCTGTTGAACCGGCGGACGAATCATCATCCGAGGGGACGGCCGTCTCACCACCATCTTTAGATCCTTCAGGAAGTTCTTCTCCGTGGACGCAGCCCACGAAGGCACGCTTCATGACAGGTTGAGCTCGGGCGGGTCTCGTGACGCTGAGCCGTCTCGGCGAAGTTCGTGCCGTTGTCCGGCTCGGGCCCGGCTCACCAATCCGCCGATGAAGGCGTGGATTCCGTAAAGGGACCGGTACCCGTACTCAATTGAGTCGGCATAGGGGCCCCAGCCTTCGTTGTCGATGTAGATCTTGCTGCGATGACTCTTGGTCATCCGGCCCACTGCGTATCCCTTGAGCCCTTCGAAGCTGCCCTTCAAGAACTCAAATCCACCGTGCGCTGGCCCCACGGTGGGCGCCAACTGTCGTGGAATTGTCACGGCAGATGTCCTCTTGCAAGGACTTAGTTGTGGAGCCATCGCGACTAGGAAGCTTAAAGGGGTTAATCGGGACAAAGGACACGCGAGGTTTATACTAGTTCGGCCCCTTGCGGTGAAGGAAGGCCTACGTCTAGTTGGGTTGGTATTGCTTGATGTTTCGATGACCAGGGAGCGAGATACGCTATGCCCGGCTCTCGATGAGTTGTTTCTTACCCCTAAGCCGCCGCAGGTCGTCCCCTTATATACACGGGTTGACGCCCTGCGGCTTACAGAGTCCCGGCCGGCTTATAAACAGTATCCAGCTCGGTGACTAGTCAAATCTACCTTATGATACAAGTCACGCCATGGTGGCGGTTTACTACAACGGGCCTTAAGTCACGTGTGGGCCTTAAGCCCTTTATTGAACCTGAAGGAAATATGCCCTAGAGGCAATAATAAAGTTATTATTTATTTCCTTATATCATGATAAATGTTTATTATTCATGCTAGAATTGTATTAACGGAAACATAATACATGTGTGAATACATAAACCTCTGAGTGTCACTAGTATGCCTCTACTTGACTAGCTCGTTAATCAAAGATGGTTATGTTTCCTAACCATGAACAAGGAGTTGTTATTTGATTAACGGGATCACATCATTGGTTGAATGATCTGATTGACATGACCCATTCCATTAGCATAGCTTTTGATCGTATAGTTTGTTGCTAGTGCTTTTCTTCATGACTTATACATGTTCCTATGACTATGAGATTATGCAACTCCGTTTACCGAGGAACACTTTGGGTGCTACCAAGCGTCACTGGCGTAATCGGGTGATTATAAAGGTACATTACAGGTGTCTCGAAGGTACATGTTGGGTTGGCATATTTGAGATTAGGATTTGTCACTCCGATTGTCGGAGAGGTATCTCTGGCCCTCTCGGTAATGCTCATCACCTAAGCCTTGCAAGCATTGTAACTAATGAGTTAGTTATGAGATGATGTATTACGGAGCGAGTAAAGAGACTTGCCGATGCGAGATTGAACTAGGTATTGGATACCGACGATCGAATCTCGGGCAAGTAACTATACCGATGACAAAGGGAACAACGTATGTTGTTATGCGGTCGACCGATAAAGATCTTCGTAGAATATGTAGGAACCAATATGGGCATCCAGGTCCGCTATTGGTTATTGACCGAGAGAGGAGTCTCGGTCATGTCTACATAGTTCTCGAACCCGTAGGGTCCGCACGCTTAACGTTTGATGGATGTTACTATGAGTTTTATGATGTTGATGTACGAAGGTTGTTGAGTCCGGATGAGATCACGGACATGACGAGGAGTCTCGAAATGGTCGAGACATAAAGATTGATATATTGGAAGCCTATGTTTGGACTCGGAATCACTCCGGGTGAAATTGGGAATTTTACGGAGTACGGGGTTACGGAACCCCGGGGTCAATGGGCCTTGATGGGCCTTAGTGGGAAAGAGAAAGGGGCCATAATGCTGGCGCAGCCTTCCCCCTTCCTAGTCCTATTAGGATTAGGAGAAGGGGTGGCGCCTCTCTCCCTTTCCCTTGGTCAAACCCTAGTTGGACTAGGATTTGGGGGAATCCTACTCCTAGTAGGAGTAGGACACCTGGCGCGCCTCCCTCTTGGCCGCCAGCCCTCCCTTCCCTCCTTTATATCTGAGGCAGAGGGCACCCCATGACACACAAGTTGATCATTGAGATCGTTCCTTAGCGTGTGCGGTGCCCCTTCCACCAAACTACACCTCGAATATACCGTTGCGGAGCTTAAGCGAAGCCTGCGCCGGTGGAACATCATCATCGTCACCACGCCGTCGTCTTGTGAAACTCTCCCTCAACACTCGGCTGGATCGGAGTTCGAGGGACATCATCGAGCTGAGCGTGTGCAGAACTCGGAGGTGCCGACGTTCGGTACTTGGATCGGTTGGATCGGGAAGAAATACGACTACTTCCTCTACGTTGCGTCAACGCTTCCGTTCTTTGGTCTCGAGTGCGTGACAACACTCTCATCTCGTTGCTATGCATCACCATGGTCTTGCGTGATCGTAGGAAATTTTTGAAATTACTCGTTCCCCAGCAGTGGCATCCGAGCCTGGTTTTATGCGTTGATGTCATATGCACGAGTAGAACACAAGTGAGTTGTGGGCGATACAAGTCATACTACCTACCAGCATGTCATACTTTGGTTCAGCGGTATTGTGAGATGAAGCGGCCCGGACCGACATTACGCGTGCGACGCTTCGCGAGACTGGTTTCACCGCTGTGAGCACTCGTTGCTTAAAGGTGGTGGCGGTGTCTCTCTCTCTCATTTTAGTTGAACTGAGTGTGGCTACGCCCGGTCCTTGAGAAGGTTAAAGCGGAGTCTATTTGACGAAATATCGTTGTGGTTTTGATGCGTAGGTAAGAACGGTTCTTGCTCAGCCCGTAGCAGCCACGTAAAACTTGCAACAACAAAGTAGAGGACGTCTAACTTGTTTTTGCAGGGCATGTTGTGATGTGATATGGTCAAGGCGTGATGCTATATTTTATTGTATGAGATGATCATGTTTTGTAACGAGTTATCGGCAATGGCAGGAGCCATATGGTTGTCGCTTTATTGTATGAGATGCAAGCGCCATGTAATTGCTTTACTTTATCACTAAGGAGTAGCGATAGTCGTAGAAGCAATAGTTGGCAAGGCGACAACGATGCTACGATGGAGATCAAGGTGTCGCGCCGGTGGCGATGGTGATCATGGCGGTGCTTCGAGATGGAGATCACAAGCACAAGATGATGATGGCCATATCATATCACTTATATTGATTGCATGTGATGTTAATCCTTTATGCATCTTATCTTGCTTTGATTGGCGGTAGCATTATAAGATGATCCTTACTAAATTATCAAGAAGTGTTCTCCTGAGTATGCACCATTGCGAAAGTTCTTCGTCTTTGAGACACCACGTGATGATCGGTGTGATAGGCTCTACGTTCAAATACAGCGGGTGCAAAACAGTTGCACACGCGAATACTCAGGTTATACTTGACGAGCTATGCATATAAGATATGACCTCGGAACACGGAGACCGAAAGGTCGGCGTGAATCATATAGTAGATATGATCAACATATTGATGTTCACCATTGAAACTACTCCATCACACGTGATGATCGGTCATGGTGTAGTTGATATGGATCACGCAATCACTTAGAGAATTGGAGGATATTTTCTAAGTGGGAGTTCTTAAGTAATATGATTAATTGAACTTAAATTTATCATGAACTTAGTACCGATAGTATCTTGCTTGTCTATGATGTGTAGATAGATGGCTCGTCTTTGTTGTTCCGTTGAATTTTAATGCGTTCCTTGAGAAAGCAAAGTTGAAAGATGATGGCAGCAATTACGGACTGGGTCCGTAATTTGAGGATTATCCTTATTGCTGCACGGAAGAATTACGTCTGGAAGCACCGTTAGGTGCCAGGCCTGGTGCAAGGGCTGCGCCGAAGTTGTGAACGTCTGGCAAAGCAAAGCGATGACTACTCTATAGTTCGATGTGCTATGCTTTACGGCTTAGAACCGGGACTTCAACGTCGTTTTGAACACCATGGAGCATATGAGATGTTCCAGAGTTGAAGTTAATATTCAGCGAATGCCCGGATTGAGAGATATGAAGTCTCCAATAAGTTCTATAGCTGTAAGATGGAGGAGAACGGTTACATCGGTGAGCATATACTCGGAATGTGCGGATATAACAATCACTTGATTCAACTGGGAGTTAATCTTCCGGATGATTGCGTCATTGATGAATTCTCCAATCACGCCACCAAGCTACAAGAGCTTCGTGATGAACTATAATATGCAAGGGATGACCAAAACAATGCCCGAGCTCTTCGCGATCTTTGAAAGCAGCGGAGGTAGAAATCAAAAGGAGCATCAAGTGTTGATGGTTAACAAAACCACTAGTTTCAAGAAAAGGGCAAAGGAAAGAAAAGGAAACTTCAAAAGAGCGGCAAGCAAGTTGTTGATCAAGAGAAGAAACCCAAGTCTGGTCCTAAGCACGAAACCGAGTGCTTCTATTGCAAGCAGGCTGGTCTTTGGAAGCGGAACTGCCCCAAGTATTTGGCGGATAAGAAGGATGGCAAGGTTAACAAAGGTATATATGATATACATGTTATTGATGTGTACCTTACTAATACTCGCAGAGCACTGGTATTTGATCTGGTTACATTGCTAATATTTGCAACTCGAAGCAGGGGCTACGGATTAGCGAAGATTGGCTAAGGGCGACGACGATCGATGGCGTGGGAAATGGTTCCAAAGTCGATGTGATCGCGATCGCACGCTACCTCTACATCTACCTTGGGATTAGTATTAGACCTAAATAATTGTTATTTAGTACCAGCGTTGAGCATGAACATTATATCTGGATCTTGTTTGATGCGAGGCGGTTATTCATTTAAATCGAGAGAATAATGGTTGTTCTATTTATATGAATAATATCTTTTATGGTCATGCACCATTGAAGAATGGTTTGTTTTACTTAATCTTGATAGTAGTGATACACATATTCATAATGTTGAAACCAAAAGATGCAGAGTTGATAATGATGGTGCAACTTATTTGTGGCACTTGCCGTTTAGGTCATATCGATTGTAAACGCATGAAGAAACTCCATCTTGATGGACTTTTGGAGTCACTTGATTATGAATCACTTGGCACTTGCGAACCGTGCCTTATGGGCAAGATGACTAAAACACCGTTCTCGGAACTATGGAGAGAGCAACAGATTTATTGGAAATCATACATCTTGATGTATGTGGTCCAATGAATGTTGAGGCTCGTGGCGGATATCGTTATTTTCTCACCTTCACAGATGATTTGAGCAGATATGGGTATATCTACTTAATGAAACACAAGTCTGAAACATTTGAAAAGTTCAAAGAATTTCAGAGTGAAGTGGAAAATCATCGTAACAAGAAAATAAAGTTTCTACGATCGATCGTGGAGGAGAATATTTGAGTTCTGAGTTTGGCCTACATTTGAAACAATGCGGAATAGTTTCGCAACTTACGCCACGGAACACCACAGCGTAATGGTGTGTCGAGCGTCGTGTCGTACTTTATTAGATATGGTGCGATCTATGATGTCTCTTCTTGATTTACCGCTATCGTTTTGGGGTTATGCTTTAGAGGCGGCTACATTCACTTTAAATAGGGCACCATCTAAATCCGTTGAGACGACGCCTTATGAACTGTGGTTTGGCAAGAAACCAAAGTTGTCGTTTTGAAAGTTTGGGGCTGCGATGCTTATGTGAAAAAGCTTCAACCTGATAAGCTCGAACCCAAATCGAGAAATGTGTCTTCATAGGATACCCAAAGGAGACAGTTGGGTACACCTTCTATCACAGATCCAAAGGCAAGATTTTTGTTGCTAAATTGGAAACTTTTGGAGAAAGAGTTTCTCACGAAAGAAGTGAGTGGGAGGAAAGTAGAACTTGATGAGATAATCGTATCTACTCCCTTATTGAGAAGTAGTACATCACAGAAAACAGTTTACGTGACACCTACACCAAATAGGGAGGAAGCTAATGATGATGATCATGAAACTTCAGATCAAGTTTCTCTGAACAGTAGATCAACGAGCAAGATCCGCACCAAAGTGTGATACGGTAATCCTATTTTGGAAGTCATATTCTTTGGAACATGATGAACCTCGAACTATGAAGAAGCGATGGTGGGCCCAGATTCCACAAAATGGCTTGACGCCATGAAATCGAGATGGGATCCATGTATGAGAACAAAGTGTGGACTTTGGTTGACTTGCCGATGATCGGCAAGCAATTGAGAATAAATGGATCTTCAAGAAGAAGGCGACGACGATGGTAATGTTATCATCTATAAAGCTCGACTTGTTGCAAAAGGTTTTCGACAAGTTCAAGGGATTGACTACGATGAGACCTTCTCACCCGTAGCGATGCTTAAGTCCGTCCGAATCATGTTAGCAATTGCCGCATTTTATGATTATGAAATTTGGCAAATGGATGTTAAAACTGCATTCTGAATGGATTTACGGAAGAAGAGTTGTATATGATGCAACCAGAAGGTTTTGTCGATCCAAAGGAGCTAACAAAGTGTGCAAGCTCCAATGATCCATTTATGGACTGGTGCAAGCCTCTCGGAGTTGGAATAAGCGTTTTGATAGTGTGATCAAAGCATTTGGTTTTATCTGAGACTTTTGGAGAAGCTGTATTTACAAGAAAGTGAGTGGGAGCTCAGTAGCATTTACGATATTATATGTGGATGACATATTATTGATCGGAAATGATATAGAATTCTGGATAGCATAAAGGGATACTTGAATAAAAGTTTTTCGATGAAAGACCTCGGTGAAGCTGCTTACATATTGGGCATTAAGATCTATAGAGATAGATCAAGGCGCTTAATAGGACTTTCACAAAGCACATACCTTGATAAAGTTTTGAAAAAGTTCAAAATGGATCAGGCAAAGAAAGGGTTCTTGCGGTATTACAAGGTGTGAAGTTGAGTAAGACTCAATGCCCGACCACCGCAGAAGATAGAGAGAAAATGAAAGATGTTCCTATGCTTCAGCCATAGGCTCTATCATGTATGCAATCTGTGTACCAGACTGATGTGTGCCTTGCTATAAGTTTAGCGAGCGGTACCAAAGTAATCCAGAGTGGATCCTGGACAGCGGTCAAGAACATCCTTAAAGTACTTGAGAAGAACTAAGGATATGTTTCTCATTTATGGCGGTGACAAAGAGCTCGTAAATGGCAGTTACGTCGACACAAGCTTTGACACTGATCCGGACGATTCTAAATCGCAAACCGGATACGTATTTACATTAAGCGGTGGAGCTGTCGGTTGGTGCAGTTCCAAACAAAGCGTCGTTCGGGATCTACATGTGAAGTTGAGTACATAGCTGCTTCGGAAGCAGCTAATGAAGAGTCTGGATGAAGGAGTTCATAACCGATCTAGGTGTTGTACCTAGTGTATCGGGTCCAATGAAAATCTTTTGTGACAATATGGTGCAATTGCCTTGGCAAAGGAATCCAGATTTCACAAGAGAACCAAGCACATCAAAAGACGCTTCAACTCCATCCGGATTTGGTCCGGTGGGAGACATAGAGATATGCAAGATACATACGGATCTGAATGTTGCGAGACCGTTGACTAAGCCTCTTCCACGAGCAAAACATGATCAGCACCAAGACTCCATGGGTGTTAGAATCATTCTTGTGTAATCTAGATTATTGACTCTAGTGCAAGTGGGAGGATGAAGGAAATATGCCCTAGAGGCAATAATAAAGTTATTATTTATTTCCTTATATCATGATAAATGTTTATTATTCATGCTAGAATTGTATTAACCGGAAACATAATACATGTGTGAATACATAAACCTCTGAGTGTCACTAGTATGCCTCTACTTGACTAGCTCGTTAATCAAAGATGGTTATGTTTCCTAACCATGAACAAGGAGTTGTTATTTGATTAACGGGATCACATCATTGGTTGAATGATCTGATTGACATGACCCATTCCATTAGCATAGCTTTTGATCGTATAGTTTGTTGCTAGTGCTTTTCTTCATGACTTATACATGTTCCTATGACTATGAGATTATGCAACTCCGTTACCCGAGGAACACTTTGGGTGCTACCAAGCGCCACAACGAATCGGGTGATTATAAAGGTACATTACAGGTGTCTCCGAAGGTACATGTTGGGTTGGCATATTCGAGATTAGGATTTGTCCTCCGATTGTCGGAGAGGTATCTCTGGCCCTCTCGGTAATGCTCATCACCTAAGCCTTGCAAGCATTGTAACTAATGAGTTAGTTATGAGATGATGTATTACGGAACGAGTAAAGAGACTTGCGATAAGCGAGATTGAACTAGGTATTGGATACCGACGATCGAATCTCGGGCAAGTAACATACCGATGACAAAGGAACAACGTATGTTGTTATGCGGTCGACCGATAAAGATCTTAAGTAGAATATGTAGGAACCAATATGGGCATCCAGGTCCCGCTATTGGTTATTGACGAGAGGAGTCTCGGTCATGTCTACATAGTTCTCGAACCCGTAGGGTCCGCACGCTTAACGTTTGATGGCAGTTACTATGAGTTTTATGATGTTGATGTACGAAGGTTGTTGAGTCCGGATGAGATCACGGACATGACGAGGAGTCTCGAAATGGTCGAGACATAAAGATTGATATATTGGAAGCCTATGTTTGGACTCCGGAATCACTCCGGGTGAAATTGGGAATTTTCTTAGAGTGCAGGGGTTACTGGAACCCCGGGGGTCAATGGGCCTTGATGGGCCTTAGTGGGAAAAAGAAAGGGGCCATAATGCTGGCGCAGCCTCCCCTTCCCTAGTCCTATTAGGATTAGGAGAAGGGGTGGCGCCTCTCTCCCTTTCCTTGGTCAAACCCTAGTTGGACTAGGATTTGGGGAATCCTACTCCTAGTAGGAGTAGGACACCCTGGGCGCCTCCCTCTTGGCCGGCCAGCCCCTCCCTTCCCTCCTTTATATCTGAGGCAGAGGGCACCCCATGACACACAAGTTGATCATTGAGATCGTTCCTTAGCCGTGTCGGTGCCCCTTCCACCAAACTACACCTCGAATATACCGTTGCGGAGCTTAAGCGAAGCCCTGCGCCGGTGGAACATCATCATCGTCCTGCGCCGTCGTCTTGTGAAACTCTCCTCAACACTCGGCTGGATCGGAGTTCGAGGGACATCATCGAGCTGAGCGTGTGCAGAACTCGGAGGTGCCGACGTTCGGTACTTGGATCGGTTGGATCGGGAAGAAATACGACTACTTCCTCTACGTTGCGTCAACGCTTCCGTTGCTGGTCTACGAGGGTACGTAGACAACACTCTCATCTCGTTGCTATGCATCACCATGGTCTTGCGTGATCGTAGGAAAATTTTTGAAATTACTACGTTCCCCAACAGAACCGCCATCTTCACGCTTGATTACAGGCTCCAATCTGGCGAGTCTTCTTTGTGTAACCCGGCCCCTCCTGGGCGGCTTACACAAATAGTTATATCCCCAACAAGTTCCCCTTCTTTTCCGATGCACTCGCTTTGTATCTTCGACACACAAGGAAGGACGCGGTGGGAAGGAAGCTGCCCTAGCCTCTGTCCGGTCGATCATTCCGCTGGCATCTTGCATTCACGCCTCCGTTTGACTGCCGCTCGGGAATGTAGTTGTAGATACGTGAGTCTCAAGGGTGTGTGGAGGCTTGTCTCTGGCGAATCTCATGAGATTTGATCAGCTTTTGTCTTTGATAGATCCGTGTGGATCCGTTCTTTGTTCGTCAATGTTTGTGTGTCTACATATTGGATCTTTCCGGTCTACGCTTCTCTTCATAGACGATAATTTTTGTTTCCCTGCGTTGGTCCTCTAGGTTCTTAGCATGGTAACTTACCAACTGTTTACTACAACAAATTTAAATTTTGCTCGGCTCCGGTGATGGGGCAATGACGACATCACGTCTTCGGTTCGCTCTAATCATCATCAGGTGGTCTACGAACGTAGTTTTTCATATCTGGTGTTCTTTGCACTAATTCTACTGGTGATGAATAGATCGAGGAAGTTTTTTCAAAGAAAAAAAGATAACACATTGTAAACGTTGACGTCATCGCACAGGTCACTGTTTAAGGCGGGTTGAGGGTTGCAAAGGGAAATGATTGTTTACGTTAATCTGAATTGTTTATGTTAACTAGTAGACTGCCCGTGCGTTGCCATGGGCATTTGAATTTGAATTGGTTGCATGTAAAATTTTACATACATAGAAAGATAGGCAATAACAAATAAAACAATAATTGAAATCTAATTCGCTTGCAATGTACTTCGATAAAGAAAAGTAATTCGACCCTATACACCTGATGCACAAAATAAAGAAGGTGGTACACAAACATTGAACTCTTTATTCTGCAATGCATTACAAATGATAATAACACTTGAATGCATTTTTTAGTTCTTAAAATTGTTTGCCTCATGAAATCATGTGCATTGTTATTATCCATTAATTAAAAGCAACACATGAAGGATTTTTCCCTTTAAACAAATGTTCCAAGATGTTACAACCAGAAACTTAATTGCAATATGCAATTGGTTGGCAAACTATTACATAATATGGATTTACAAAGCAACTACACAAACATCCCAGTTCACAAACTGTAACCCTATTCACTGCTCCTGGTTGTGTGAAATTTCTTCAGCAAAGAGAAAAACAGAGACAGGAGAGAGCGGCAGTGATGACGTGCACCGTCTTCCCTCACCTTGCAGCCTTGCAACATCTAAGCCAAAAATGCAGAAGCGCATTGTTAATTCATTCCATTCCATTTTTAAAATTTTCATGACAACCTTGAACAGAAATAGTGATTTGACTTCCCAAGTACAAAGTCGAACTTAGTGAATAAAAACAAATATATGAGAAAGCAAGAAACATTGCTTACCTCAACCAATGACGACAGGTCTGCTGCATGGAACATGCCAAACGTGAGTGTGTGAATGCTTCCCCGCAGCGACATGGCATCACATGTAATACTGTTTAAGTTACCATATTCTTCCTCCACAAAATAAATTATGTACACCTTAGTTTATGCACCTAAGAATGACATGATGAATCATGGGTAAACTATAACCAGCCTATAGTCAACTTTTTCTTATGACATTTATAGTACAAATAAATACTCTATTCACCTTTAGGTATGTTGCATTTGCTGCTTCACAAGGAAGAGTAGGAGACTCATGAGCTGAGACCTTGAGGGCACGTCCGAGTACCTGAGTAGAAGAGCGCTCGTCCAATTCCCAGTTTCACTACCACAAATTCGGTAGACCAGATCATAATTTCAATACCACAATTTAATATCAATACCATATACCCGAAAAAGAATGGTTTCATTTTAGTAGAAAATCATATCCACCAGTTTCAGTGAAAAATCAAAATCCATTTTGAAAACAAGTGGATGTATCTTAGTAATAAAAAAATACCATATCCATTTCAGTACAAAAATGAAAGCCAATTTCAGCGTCCGATCCATCGCAATGTCAATATTTAATTGAAATCTTAGAACCGCTGAGTCAAAATAAATATTAAATTAAAATCTTATAGGGACTTTATCCGGTTTAGGAGTTGAGCCAAGCCTATCTGATTTTAGAGTTTAGGGTTGTAGTGTCCACTTAGACAAACGAAAGCTGAAGATAAAAGAACTCACAATCCTAATTTGAATTTGCTGAAACCAAAACTGATTTTAGTTTCAATATTATAATCAATGCTTCTATAATTCTTTTAAGATTGATAATTGAAAAGCCAATTATTTATTTATTTTTTGTTATTTTATGTAATGGGACCTAGTAGACATGCATGTTTAAAAAATCTGGTGACGTGGTTAAAACACCCCTGCAATAATCCTCGGATATACTCAATCTAGGAATCTGTACACTATCTAATTTTGTCAGTTTATCGTTTGCTTGTGTTTTGACTTCAGGTTTGTAACGTACTTGAACATTAAGAATCTAGAAAATCATAATTTAGCCATCACAACACAATGCGGAGTTCTACAAACCTATAGGCATATTGTGTGCATATATACAGACACAAACACATCGACCAGATGGTTAACAAATTCATTTGGAGCTCATGAATAAAACCTATAGGTACGTCATGCCACTTGATCAGTGGTACAACCTCGTGAATAAAACAGAGCTTACCTTCAGATGAGCGGATTCCGTTGTCCCAACAAAACCGTCCACTTCGCTGAAGTGTTGCTGCTGGTGAAAGGCAGAGCACCAACACTCTGAAGACGTCAATCAAGTGTTGGTCTGTTCGTGGAGAAAACAATGACTGGGTGGCCTTCCTCTGCCCGGGGCTGCTGGCTCGACAGGGGGTTGGCACCAGGGTGGTGGGTCAGCACCGGCGCCCATGGCGGTGTCAAGCTCGGACAACCGGACATCGCATGGCTGGGACCCGCGCACCCCCACGGCTGTGATTTATCCTATTCATGGGCAGGACCAGCCAACTGCAATTTGTAATGAACATTCATTTTGCCATTAATATCTAAGATAACGATGTTGTACAACCAAACAAATAAAAAAATCGAATGAAGTGGTATAAACCAGAGAGAGGGAGAGTGGAATCATTGATGAGCACAGGGGCAGACATCGCTGGCAGTTTTTTCCTCAGTGAAACTGATTGTGATAACAAGCATGGTGGTGATGCCAACAAAGTCCTATAAATCCGATAGCTTCCCCTGATGACAGGGTCACACAAGTCAACTCATTCATGAACTGTAATTTTATATCCAGCAGCAAACAATATTGATTTTTTGTGTTCAAAAGTTGAATAGATTCCACTTGAACCTCAAGAACAAAAAGAAACCTCACGCTTAGTTAAGCATCGATGAGTGGCAACAAAGGAAAAACAAAGTACGAAAGAGATGTTAACTGCAAACTGCAGTATCTTCATATGTACTTCCCTTGTAGTTTTTTCTTTCTACAGATTCTACTGGGAAGGACCAAACGGCCAATCTGTTGATACAATAAACACGAGAAATACCACTTAAGCACAATACCTTCACCAGCTGGCCATTGCACGGGGCAGCACGACAATCAAAGAGTCAGCAACTAAGCTGGTAGTGGACGGGCTGTCAGGCTCTTCCACATTGTGCTCGCCGGTGCACCCGCCAGGCAGCTGGCCGCCCTCCCTCAACTCTGCCCGCTCACTGCCGGCAGATCAGCACATGGTTGCATCAGCCGGCAATACAACTGCCCATCAAAGCAAAAAATAATAATTAGCACAAAACTGGCATTAAGAAAAATTGAAACTTGACATAAACGCCTACTGTGAAGCTGCAATTGGAAAGCAAACAATGTTAGCTCAGATATACGGTATAGCAAATGCATTTTCTCTGCAAATTTATCAACCAGTAATATAACCACAATTGCAGTACACAAAAAGGGAACAGTTGGTTTGATTTACAAAGATATACAACCATCCACTTGCATCATAGGGTACCCTGCTCCCTCGAGCATCCAGTTGAAAGGTATTCACTTGCCATGGGGAACTCCACCCAGATTTGAGACTGGGATGACTCAATCACGAGAGAGATAGCGGCGATGTGCTTTTATTGCTGCCGTAGCGCGTCATCCTCCCTGATCACCCTAGCCGCTACCATTTACATGGAGATGTCGGTTGGTATGGTAGACTGTCAGGCCATCCAAGTTCATCAGCTTCAGAATTCTCTTTTGAGTGGCATCTGCAAGTGTTGGATTTCATGATCAAAGCAGTGACATTCGATCGAGCATGCCAATGGATAATCATTGTCGGCCGGTACCAGATATAAATCACTTGGACTCATCGAAGATGACGACGAAGCACCCGTGCCACTGACCCTCGATCATCTTCTCGCGTCGCGAACCACCACAACTGCGCTATGGCGAAGAAGTTTTTTTTATGTGAAGTGAACCATGAAAAGTTGGGAATACAGGAACCATGCTGAATCTATTTTCGAGTGTCTTACTTGTCCAATATACAGGCACCACTTTAGCTGAAAAGTTCTCAAATAGACATTTCCATGAAACATGTCAATAATATTATGAACATATCAAGCTGAAAAGAAAACTTCATATGGAATGGAATGCTTCCAGAAAATAGTGATGCATTGACCATTGACCGAAAGTGCACTAAATCATAATGTATATTCAAGTGTCGATAACTTCAGGACATAGTTTTGATTGTTGAAAGTCTAGTGGCATTCTTTTAAAAATGAAAAGACTAATACCATGCCATTTCAGATGTAGATAGTTTTGTGCAACAGTATAAACACTCCAGAACAAAACAAAACACAATCTATTTTAGAAACAATGCCGGTGAATTACCTCAGGTACAGTAAAATAACCTGACTAAGTAAATGAGAAATAAATAAGTAAATGCAAAATAAAAAGAGAACATCAGCAGTGTCTCTCAGCCCTCCCTATGTCACCCTTCATTACCTCGGCCGGACAGTGCCTAAATCAGACGGTGGTGAGTCAGATCTTGTGGTACTCCCTACTTGCCTAGAGCTTTCATCTCCTTCACCCATGTCATATGCTTCATGCATTTTGGCTCTCCACCTCACGACGACGCGGACAAACTGAAGACATTGGCATCAAGGGATCATGGTGTCATGCTCTGCAGTAAGATCATTAGTAGTCTTCTTGTACTTGCACACATAAACCGATAAACCATTAAATGCCCAGGTTTATTTCAAATGCACTGAATAACGGCCTATGTGTATACCATACATCAGGAGCAATTGGCGATGGATCAACAGAAAGGCCGCGTCGCTCTTTCCCATCCACCATACATCAAGAATACATATCAGGCAAAATTCACTGCACTCAAAAGCACATTTTCATCAGCAAATATCCTTTATGTCCATCTACGGTGCCGATTGTAGTGTAAAAAGTAGAAACATGTGACCTTCTATCGAAACAAATACGTGGTACCCATTGACTACAATGAACCAAAAAATTGAGAACCATTTTAGTATCATGGCTGAAGCCACAAAACCATCAACGGCTAACTACAGTATGTGTGCACCTTTGAGGCAAAGAAAACCTACAATTCCTCATGAATACATTGACCATGTAATAGTTAAGAGATGTTACTGTGGTAGAAGAAAAACTGTGAAGTGCAGCATATCCACAAAACAATTCAGACAAGCCTGATATGTTGTCCATTAGGGCACATGCGTGAAAATTCATTAGTGCACACGCGTGAAAATTCAGATTTGACGCCTGATATATGATCCATTAGTTTCATATATCTACTAATCATATCAGCTCATCATCAAGAATCATTTAAGCACAAACACATCAGATCTTATTAAGTTAGAAGAGAAGAGGCAAACCAGCATCTAGTACCATGGTTGCACTGCAGCTCCAGCTAAAAATGCTCCAGAACTATGAATAATTCGGTTTCATCGCTTATCAGTGTATCCTCTTGAAAGCAGTGTTGATATCTATCGTCAGAACAACCTTCAATCAAACGGTGCATATTGTAAGGTAGAAATAACCCCTCCTCGGCTGTACTGTACCTCCTTCCTGACTACCTGTACAGATGAGACAAGACGGGGGTCAGACGGAGAGAGAAGAGGAGGAGGAGGAGGAGGAGGAGGAGGAGGGACGGGATTGCTATCATACCACCGTCGGAGGAGGAGGGGAGTGATACGTCTCCAACGTATCTATAATTTTTGATTGCTCCATGCTACTTTATCTACTGTTTTGGACTATATTGGGCTTTATTTTCCATTTTTATATTACTTTTGCGACTAACCTATTAACCGGAGGCCCAGCCCGAATCATTTGTTTTTGCCTATTTCAGTGTTTCAAGAAAGCGGAATATCAAACGGAGTCCAAACGGAATGAAACCTTCGGAGCGTGATTCTATCACCGAGCGTGATCCAGGAGACTTGAACCCTACTCCAAGAAGTGCGAGGCGGTCACGAGGTGGAGGCGCCCCCTGGCGCGCCCTACCTCGTGGGCCCCTGACGCTCCACCGACGTACTCCTTCCTCCTATATATACCTCGTATCCCCAAACGATCGAACAGGAGCCAAAACCTAATTCCACCGCCGTGCCTTCCTGTATCCACAAGATCCCATCTTGGGGCCTGTTCGAGCTCATTGGAGGGGCATCCACCACGGAGGGCTTCTACATCAACACCATAGACCCTCCGATGAAGTGTGAGTAGTTTACTTCAGACCTTCGGGTCCATAGCTAGTAGCTAGATGACTTCTTCTCTCTTTTTGAATCTCAATACAATGTTCTCCCTCTCTCTCGTGGAGATCTATTCGATGTAATCTTCTTTTTGCGATGTGTTTATTGAGACCGATGAATTGTGGGTTTATGATCCAGCTTATCTATGAATAATATTTGAATCTTCTCTGAATTCTTTTATGTATGATTGAGTTATCTTTGCAAGTCTCTTCGAATTATCCGTTTGGTTTGGCCAACTAGATTGGTAGTTCTTGCAATGGGAGAAGTGTTTAGCTTTGGGTTCAATCTTGCGGTGTCCTTACCCGATGATGTAAAGGGTTGCAAGGCACGTATTGTATTGTTGCCATCGAGGATAACAAGATGGGGTATTTATCATATTGCATGAATTTATTCCTCTACATCATGTCATCTTGCTTAAGGCGTTACTATGTTTTTAACTTAATACTCTAGATGCATGCTGGATAGCGGTCGATGAGTGGAGTAATAGTAGTAGATGCAGAATCGTTTCGATCTACTTGTCTCGGACGTGATGCCTATATACATGATCATACCTAGATAACCTCATAACTATGCTCAATTCTGTCAATTGCTCAACAGTAATTTGTTCACCCACCGTAGAATACTTATGCTCTTGAGAGAAGCCACCAGTGAAACCTATGGTCCCCGGGTCTATTCTCATCATATCAATCTCTATCACTTTATTTACTTGCTTTGTTTTTACTTTACTTTTACTTTTCATTTTGCATCTTTATACCAAAAATACCAAAAATATTATCTCTATCAGATCTCACTCTCGTAAGTGACCGTGAAGGGATTGACAACCCCTAATCGCGTTGGTTGCGAGTAGTTATCCTTTTGTGCAGTACGAGGGACTTGCGCGTGGCCTCCTCTTGGATTGATACCTTGGTTCTCAAAACTGAGGGAAATACTTACGCTCTGTGCTGCATCATCCTCTTCTCTTCGGGAAAACCAAAGCAAGCTCAAGGCGTAGCAAGAAGGATTTCGCACCGTTCTTTGGGGAGGTCTCATAAAAGTCAACATACCAAGTACCCATCACAATCCCTATCTCTCGCATTACATTATTTGCCATTTGCCTCTCGTTTTCCTCTCCCCCACTTCACCCTTGCCGTTTTATTTGCCCTCTCTTTCCCAATCTCCTCCTCCTTTTCCCTTTGCCTTTTGTTTGCCCGTGTGTTAGTTTGCTTGTTTGTCGTGATGGCCCTACCTAAATCCGGTGATCTTCACCTTAAAAGGCTAGAGGAGATCGAAAACAATGTCAGGAAGTTTATGGTTTTGCAATTAGAGCATAATAATTTCTTTAGAAACGAGCTTAAGGAACAAAAGAGTTTTATGAGTTATATGAATAAAGAGCTCGATGATATGTCCAAAGAATTTGATGGTATAAGAGCCCAAATTGCTGGTCTTGAAAAGATGACCGCTGAAATTTCGGATATGCAAGCTACCTTAGTCAATAAGATGGCCGCTAAACCGAATTCCTATGAAAATCAAGATGAAGATCTGAAAGTTATTGATGTGTCCCCTATTAAATCTTTGTTTTGCAATATGAATCTTGATGAAACTGAATATGATCTTCCTTTACCTAGAAGGCGTTCTAAGAATTCTGAGTTTTTAGATCTTGATGATGAACTTGATAAAAGTGGGATTGAAAGAAATAAAAATCGAGATATTGCTAAACCCACTATATTGGATATCAAGGAATTTAATTATGAAAATTGCTCTTTAATTGATTGTATTTCCTTGTTGCAATCCGTGCTAAATTCTCCTCATGCTTATAGTCAAAATAAGGCCTTTACCGAACACATTGTTGATGCCTTGATGCAATCTTATGAAGAAAAGCTTGAGTTGAAAGTTTCTATCCCTAGGAAACTCCATGATGAGTGGGAACCTACTATCAAAGTTAAAATTAAAGATTATGAGTTTCATGCTTTGTGTGATTTGGGTGCTAGTGTCTCTACTATTCCCAAAACTTTATGTGATTTGCTAGATTTCTGTGATTTTGATGATTGCTCTCTAAACTTGCATCTTGCGGATTCCACTATTAAAAGGCCTATGGGAAGAATTAATGATGTGCTTATTGTTGCAAATAAGAATTATGTGCCCGTAGATTTTATCGTTTTTGATATAGATTGCAATCCTTCATGTTCTATTATTCTTGGTAGACCTTTCCTTAGAACGATTGGTGCAATTATTGATATGAAGGAAGGAAATATTAGATTCCAATTCCCCTTAAAGAAGGGCATGGAACACTTTCCTAGAAAGAAAATAAAATTACCATATGAATCTATCACGAGAGACACTTATGGATTGCCTACCAAAGATGGCAATACCTAGATCTATCCTTGCTTTTATGCCTAGCTAGGGGCGTTAAACGATAGCGCTTCTTGGGAGGCAACCCAATTTTATTTTTTTATTTTTTTTGTTTTTGCTTCTGTTTAGGAATAAATAATCCATCTAGCCTCTGTTTAGATGTGGTTTTATCTTTTAATTAGTATTTGTGCCAAGTTAAACCTATTAGATCTTCTTGGGAGATAGTTGTTTGATCTTGCTGTAATTTCCAGAATCTTTGCGCTCAGTGCCCGAATTGTTAAAAATCACCAGAACGTGATAAAATATTGATTCAAAATGCTGCTGATCAATAAAAAAATTATCCAGCTCGTCTAATTTCGGTAGAATTTTTTGGGTTCCAGAAGTTTGCGTTAGTTACAGATTACTACAGACTGTTCTGTTTTTGACAGATTCTGTTTTGCGTGTGTTGTTTGCTTATTTTGATAAATCTATGGCTAGTAAAATAGTTTATAATCCATAGAGAAGTTGGAATACAGTAGGCTTAACACCAATATTAAATAAAGAATAAGTTCATTACAGTACCTTAAAGTAGTCTTTTGTTTTCTTTCTCTATGAGCTCACGAGATTTCTATTGAGTTTTGTGTTGTGAAGTTTTCAAGTTTTGGGTGAATTCTTTTGATGGATTATGGAACAAGGAGTGGCAGAGCCTAAGCTTGGGGATGCCCATGGCACCCCAAGATAATCAAGGACACCAAAAGTCAAAGCTTGGGGATGCCGGAAGGCATCCCCTCTTTCGTCCACTTCCATCGGTAATTTACTTGGAGCTATATTTTTATTCACCAACATGATATGTGTTTTGCTTGGAGAGTCTTGTATTATTTGCGTCTTTACTTGTTAGTTTACCACAATCATCCTTGATGTACACACCTTTTGAGAGAGCCATACATGATTTGGAATTTGCTAGAATACTCTATGTGCTTCACTTATATCTTTTGAGCTTGATATCTTTGCTCATAGTGCGTCACTTATATCTTTTGAGCGTGATAATTTTTGCTCTAGTGCTTCACTTAGATCTTTTAGAGCACGGTGGTGGATTTGTTTTAAAGAAACTTGATCTCTCATGCTTCACTTAGATTATTTTGAGAGTCGTTAATAGCATGGTAATTTGCTTAATGTTAATATACTTGGTATTCAAGATATGTGAAACTTTCTTTTGAGTGAATTGAATACTAAGATAAATTTAATGCTTGATAATTGTTTTGAGATATGGAGGTAATAATATCAAAGTCGTGCTAGTTGATAATTGTGAATTTGAGAAATACTTGTGTTGAAGTTTGCAAGTCCAGTAGCATGCACGTATGGTTAAAGTTGTGTAACAAATTTGAAACATGAAGTGTACCTGGCTTGTGCATCCTTATGAGTGGCGGTCGGGGATGAGCGATGGTCTTTTCCTACCAATCTATCCCCCTAGGAGCATTGCGCGTAGTACTTGATTTTTGACGGCTTCTAAATTTTTGCAACAAGTATATGAGTTCTTTTGACTAATGTTGAGTCCATGGATTATACACACTTTTATCTTTCCGCAATTGCTAGCCTCTTCGGTACCGTGCATTGTCCTTTCTCACCTTGAGAGTTTGTGCAAACTTCACCGGTGCATCCAAACCCCGTGATATGATACGCTCTTTCACACATAAACCTCCTTATATCTTCCTCAAAACAGCCACCATACCTACCTATCATGGCATTTCCATAGCCATTCCGAGATATATTGCCATGCAACTTCCATCATCATTATTATGACATACATTACTTTTGTCATATTGCCATTGCATGATCATGTAGTTGACATAGTATTTGTGGCAAAGCCACCATGCATTATTTTCCATACATGTCACTCTTGATTCATTGCACCATCCCGGCACACCGCCGGAGGCATTCATATAGAGCCATATTTTGTTCTAAGTTTCGAGTTGTAATTGTTGAGTTGTAAGAGAAATAAAAGTGTGATGATCATCATTATTAGAGCATTGTCCCAAGTGAGGAAAGGATGATGGAGACTATGATTCCCCCATAAGTCGGGATGAGACTCCGGACAAAAAAAAGAGCAAGGCCAAAAAAAGGAAAGGCCCAAAAAAAATGAGAGAAAAAGAGAGAAGGGACAATGCTACTATCCTTTTACCACACTTGTGCTTCAAAGTAGCACCTTGTTCTTCATGTTGTGAGTCTCGTATATTGTGCTTCAAAGTAGCACTAAGATCTTCATGATAGAGAGTCTCTCATTTTGTCATTTTCATATACTAGTGGGAATTTTTCATTATAGAACTTGGCTTGTATATTCCAATGATGGGCTTCCTCAAAATGCCCTAGGTCTTCGTGAGCAAGCAAGTTGGATGCACACCCACTTAGTTTCTTTTGTAGAGCTTTCATATACTTATAGCTCTAGTGCATCCGTTGCATGGCAATCCCTACTCCTCATGTTGACATTAATTGATGGGCATCTCCATAGCCCGTTGATTATCCTCGTCGATATGAGACTTTCTCCTTTTTTGTCTTCTCCACACAATCCCATCATCATATTCTATTCCACCCATAGTGCTATATCCATGGCTCGCGCTCATGTATTGCATAAAGGTTGAAAGAGTTTGAGATTATTTGAGTATGAAACAATTGCTTGGCTTGTCATCGGGGGTATAGAAGTTGGGAACATCTTTGTGTGACGAAAATGAAGCATAGCCTAACTATATGATTTTATAGGGATGAACTTTCTTTTGCCATGTTATTTTGAGAAGACATGATTGCTTTGATTAGTATGCTTGAAGTATTATTATTTTTATGTCAATATGAACCTTTGTCTTAAATCTTTCGGATCTGAATATTCATATCACAAGTAAGAAGATTTATATTGAAATTATGCCAAAGTATCACTCCGCATCAAAAATTCTCTTTTATCATTTACCTACTCGAGGACGAGCAGGAATTAAGCTTGGGATGCACGATACGTCTCCAACGTATCTATAATTTTGATTGCTCCATGCTACTTTATCTACTGTTTTGGACTATATTGGGCTTTATTTTCCACTTTTATATTACTTTTGGACTAACCTATTAACCGGAGGCCCACCCGAAATTGCTGTTTTTTGCCTATTTGGTGTTTGAAGAAGCGGAATATCAAACGGAGTCCAAGCGGAATGAAACCTTTGGGGCGTGATTCTCTCACGAGCGTGATCCGGAGACTTGGACCCTACTCCAAGAAGTGCGAGGCGGTCACGAGGTGGAGGTGCCCCTGGGCGCGCCCCTACCTCATGGGCCCCCGACGCTCCACCGGCGTACTCCTTCCTCCTATATATACCTACGTATCCCCAAACGATCAGAACAGGAGCCAAAAACCTAATTCCACCGCCGTACCTTCCTGTATCCACGAGATCCCATCTTGGGGCCTGTTCCGGCGCTCCGCCCGAGGGGGCATCCACCATGGAGGGCTTCTACATCAACACCATAGCCCCTCCGATGAAGTGTGAGTAGTTTACTTCAGACCTTCGGGTCCATAGTTAGTAGCTAGATGGCTTCTTCTCTCTTTTTGGATCTCAATACAATGTTCTCCCCCTCTCTCGTGGAGATCTATTCGATGTAATCTTGTTTTTGCGGTGTGTTTGTTGAGACCGATGAATTGTGGGTTTATGATCCAGCTTATCTATGAATAATATTTGAATCTTCTCTGAATTCTTTTATGTATGATTGAGTTATCTTTGTAAGTCTCTTCGAATTATCCGTTTGGTTTGGCCAACTAGGTTGGTAGTTCTTGTTGGAAATATGCCCTAGAGGCAATAATAAATTAGTTATTATTATATTTCCTTGTTCATGATAATCGTTCATTATCCATGCTATAATTGTATTGATAGGAAACTCAGATACATGTGTGGGTATATAGACAACACCATGTCCCTAGTAAGCCTCTAGTTGACTAGCTCGTTAATCAATAGATGGTTACGGTTTCGACCATGGACATTGGATGTCATTGATAGCGGGATCACATCATTAGGAGAATGATGTGATGGACAAGACAATCCTAAGCCTAGCACAGATCGTGTAGTTCATATGCTAAAGCTTTTCTAAAATGTCAAGTATCATTTCCTTAGACCATGAGATTGTGCAACTCCGGATACCGTAGGAATGCTTTGGGTGTACCAAAGCGTCACAGCGTATCGGGTGGCTATAAAGGTGCATTACGGTATCTCCGAAAGTGTCATTGGGTTGTACGAATCAAGGCTGGATTTGTCACTCCATGTAAGCGGAGAGGTATCTCGGGCCCACTCGGTAAGACATCATCATAATGTGCACAATGTGACCAAGGGGTTGATCACGTGATGATGTGTTACGGAACGAGTAAAGAGACTTGCCGGTAACGAGATTGAACAAGGTATCAGGATACCGACGATCGAATCTCAGGCAAGTACAATGCCGCGAGACAAAGGGAATTGTATACGGGATTGATTGAGTCCTTGACATCGTGGTTCATCGATGAGATCATCGTGGAACATGTAGGAGCCAACATGGGTATCCAGATCCGCTGTTGGTTATTGACGGAGAACGTCTCGGTCATGTCGCATGGTTCCCGAACCGTAGGGTCTACACATAAGGTTCGATGGCGCTAGGGTTATAAAGGAAGTTTGTATGTGGTTACGAATGTTGTTGAGTCCGGATGAGATCCGGACGTCACAAGGAGTTCGGAATGGTCCGGAGGTAAAGATTTATATATATGGGAAGTCTGTTTTGGTCACCGGAAAAGTTTGGGTTTTATCGGTAGCGTCTGGGACCACGGGAGGTCCGGGGTCCACCAAGTGGGGCCACCATCCCGGAGGGCAGCATGGGCCAAGTGTGGGAGGGACCAGCCCAAGGTGGGCTGGTGCGCCC
>CM038680.1:96528956-96704851 GCA_021605205.1 Aegilops longissima | reverse complement strand
CACCCCACAAGGGCCCAAGGCGCCTAGGGTTTGGGAGGCGCCCACCCAGCAGGGCAAGTTTCCCTCTCCCCTTGGCCGCCCCACGGATGGGATCTGGGCTGGCCGCCCCGGGAGGGAACCCTAGAGGCGCAGCCCCTCCCTTCCCTATATATACTTGAGGTCTAGGGCTGCCCAACACATGAGTTTTCACCTCTTCATGGCGCAGCCCCTCTCTCCTTCTCCTCTCCCGCGGTGCTTGGCGAAGCCTGCGGGATGCCACGCTCCTCCACCATCCACCACGCCGTTGTGCTGCTGCTGGATGGAGTCTTCCTCAACCTCTCCTCTCTCCTTGCTGGATCAAGGCATGGGAGGCGTCACCGGGCTGTCACGTGTGTTGAGCGCGGAGGTGCCGTCCGTTCGGCACTAGGATCTCCGGTGATTTGGATCACGACGAGTACGACTCCTTCAACCCGGTTCTCTTGAACGCTTCCGCTTAGCGATCTACAAGGGTATGTAGATGCACTCTCCTTCACCTCGTTGCTGGTTTCTCCTTGGATAGATCTTGGTGACACGTAGGAAAATTTTAAATTTATGCTACGTTCCCCAACAGTGGCATCATGAGCTAGGTCTATTGCGTAGATTCTTTGCACGAGTAGAACACAAAGTAGTTGTGGGCGTTGATGATGTTCAATATGCTTACCGTTACTAGTCCAATCTTGTTTGACGGTATTGTGGGATGAAGCGGCCGGACCGACCTTACGTACACTTACGTGAGGCAGGTTCCACCGGTGACATGCACTTGGTGCATAAGGTGGCTAGCGGGTGCCGATCTCTCCCACTTTAGTCGGAACGGATTCGATGAAAAGGGTCCTTATGAAGGGTAAATAGCAATTGGCATATCACGTTGTGGTTTTGCGAGGTAGGTAAGCGTTCTTGCTAGAAACCCATAGCAGCCACGTAAAACATGCAAACAACAATTAGAGGGCGTCTAACTTGTTTTTGCAGGGTATGCTATGTGATGTGATATGGCCAAGAAGAATGTGATGAATGATATGTGATGTATGAGATTGATCATGTTCTTGTAATATGAATCACGACTTGCATGTCGATGAGTATGACAACCGACAGGAGCCATAGGAGTTGTCTTTATTTTTGTATGACCTGCGTGTCATTGAAGAACGCCATGTAAATTACTTTACTTTATTGCTAAACGCGTTAGCCATAGAAGTAGAAGTAGTCGTTGGCATGACAACTTCATGAAGACACGATGATAGAGATCATGATGATGGAGATCATGGTGTCATGCCGGTGACAGGATGATCATGGAGCCCCGAAGATGGAGATCAAAGGAGCTATATGATATTGGCCATATCATGTCACTACTATATATAATTGCATGTGATGTTTATTATGTTTATGCATCTTGTTTACTTAGAATGACGGTAGTAAATAAGATGATCCCTCATAACAATTTCAAGAAAGTGTTCTCCCTAAGCGTGCACCGTTGCTAAAGTTAAATGCGTTTCAAGCACCACGTGATGATCGGGTGTGATAGATTCTTACGTTCACATACAACGGGTGTAAGCCAGATTTACACACGAGAACACTTAGGTTAACTTGACGAGCCTAGCATGTACAGACATGGCCTCGGAACACAAGAGACCGAAAGGTCAAGCATGAGTCGTATAGTAGATCGATCAACATGAAGATGTTCACCGATGATGACTAGTCCGTCTCACGTGATGATCGGACACGGCCTAGTTGACTCGGATCATGTAATCACTTAGATGACTAGAGGATGTCTATCTCGGTGGGAGTTCATGAGATGAACTTAATTATCCTGAACATAGTCAAAAGATCTTTGTAAATTATGTAAATGGCTCGCGCTTTAGTTCCTTTGTTTAGATATGTTCCTAAAAAATATAGTTGAAAGTTGACGATGGCGATTATGCGGACAATAGAAAGCTTATGTCCTTAATGCACGCTCGGTGTGCTGAACCCCAAGCGTCGTTTGTGGATGTTGCGAACATCGGACATACACGTTTGATAACTACGTGATAGTTCGGTTAAATGGTTTAGAGTAGAGGCACCAAAGGCGTTTCTCGAAACATATCACGATGTTTCGAGGGCTGAAATTGGGATTTCGGGCTTGTGCCCACGTCAAAAGGTATAAGACCTCCGACGATTTTCTTAGCCTGCAAACTAAGGGAGAAAAGCTCAATCGTTGAGCTTGTGCTCAGATTGTCCGAGTGCAACAATCACTTGAATCGAGTGGGAGTTGATCTTCCGGATGAGATAGTGATGTTTCTCCAAAGTCATTGCCACCAAGCTGCTAGAGCTTCGTGATGAACTATAACATATCAGGGATAGATATGATGATCCTTGAGGTATTCACGATGTTTGACACGCGAAAGTAGAAATCAAGAAGGAGCATCAATTGTTGATGGTTGGTGAAACCACTAGTTTCAAGAAGGGCAAGGGCAAGAAGGGATACTTCATGAAGCGGCAAATCAGCTGCTGCATCTAGTGAAGAAACCCAAGGTCGAACCCAAACCCGAGACTAAGTGCTTACGTAATGAGAGGAGCACCTTTGAAGCAGAACCACCCTAGATACTTGGTAGATAAGAAGGCAGGCAAGGTCGATAGAAGTATATTGGATATACATTATGTTAATGTGTACTTTACTAGTACTCCTAGTAGCACCAGGGTATTAAGATACCGGTTCGGTTGCTAAGTGTTAGTAAACTCGAAATAAAAGAGCTACGGAATAAACGGAGACTAGCTAAAGGTGAGCTGACGATATGTGTTGGAAGTGTTTCCAAGTTTGATTTGATCAAACATCGCACGCTCCCTCTACCATCAAGATTAGTATTAAACCTGAATAATTGTCATTTGGTGATTGCGTTGAGCATAGACATGATTGGATTATGTCTATCGCAATCTGATTATTCATTTAAGGAGAATAATGGTTACTCTATTTATTTGAATAATACCTTCAATGGTCTTGCACCTAAAGGAATGGTTTATTGAATCTCGATCGTAGTGATACACATTTCCATGCCAAAAGATATAAGATAGTAATGATAATACCACTTACTTGTGGCCTTTGCCATGTAAGTCATCTTGGTATAAAAGCATGAAGAAGCTCCATGTTGATGGATCTTTGGACTCACTCGTTTTGAAAAGTTTGAGACATGCGAACCATGTCTATTGGTGTATCGCATGAAGAAACTCCATGCAGATGGATCGTTTGGACTCACTTGATTTTGAATCACTTGAGATATGCAAAATCATACCACATGGGCAAGATGACTGAAAAGCCTCGGTTTGAGATGATGGAACAAGATAGCAACTTGTTGGAAGTAACACATTTTGATGTGTGCAGTCCAATGAGTCTTTGAGGCATCTGATGAATATCGTTATGTTCTTACTTCACGGATGATTTAAGTACATCTTGAGTGTATTTACTTGATGAAACACAAGTCTGAATTATTGAATGGTTCAAGTAATTTCAGAGTGAAGTTAAAGATCATCATGACAAGAGGATAAAATGTCTATGATATGATCATAGAGATAAGTATCTGAGTTCTGAGCTTTGTACGCTATTAAGACATTGTGGAAATTGTTTCACAATTAATACCGCTGGAACACCATAGTGTGATGGTGTGTCCGAACATCATAGTTGCACCCTATTAGATATGGTGCGTACCATGATGTCTCTTATCGAATTACCACTATCGTTCATGGGTTAGGCATTAGAGACAACCGCACTCACTTTAATAGGGCACCATGTAATTCCGTTGAGGCGGCCTTGTTTGAACTATGGTTTGGAGAAACCTAAGTTGTCGTTTCTTAAAAGTTTGGGGCTGCGGCGCTTATGTGAAAAAGTTTCATCGTGATAAGCTCGAACCCAAAATGGATAAATGCATCTTCATAGGACACCCAAAACAGTTGGGTATACCTCCTATCTCAAGATCCGGAAGCAAAAGTAATTGTTTCTAGAAACGGGTCCTTTCTCGAGGAAAAGTTTCTCTCGAAAGAATTGAGTGGGAGGATGGTGGAGACTTGATGAGGTTATTGAACCATCACTTCAACTAGTGTGCAGCGAGGCACGGGAAGTTGTTCGGTGGCGCCTACACCAATTGAAGAAGAAGCTTATGATAGTGATCATGAAGCTTGAGATCAAGTCACTACCGAACCTCGTGGGGCGACAAGGACTCGTCTTTGCTTGAGTGGTGCGGTGATCCTGTCTTGAATGTCATGTTGCTAGACAACAATGAACCTACGAGCTATGGAGAAGCAATGGTGGGCCCATATTCCAACAAATGGTTAGAAGCCATGAAATCCGAGATAGGATCCATGTATCGAACAAAGCATGGACTTTGGTGGACTTGCACGATAGGCAAGCCATTGAGATAAATGGATCTTTAAGAAGAAGACGGACGTGGGCGGTAATGTCACCGTCTATGAAGCTCGACTTGTGGCGAAGAGTTTTCACAAGTTCAAGGAGTTGACTACGATGAGATTTTCTCATCCGTAGCGATGCTTAAGTCCGTCGGAATCATGTTAGCATTAGCTGCATTTATGAAATTTGGCGGATGGATGTCAAAACGAGTTTCCTTACCGGTCTTCATAAGGAAAGGTTGTATGTGATACAATCGAGAAAGTTTTGTCGATCCTAAGGATGCTAAAAGGTATCTTGGCTCCAATGATCCTTCTAAATCTTGGAGTAAGCATCTCGGAGTTGGAATGTGCGCTTTGATGAGATGATCAAAGATTTTGGGTTTATACAAAGTTTATGAGAAACTTGTATTTCCAAAGAAGTGAGTGGGAGCACTATAGAATTTCGATGAGTATATGTTGTTGACATATTGTTGATCGAAATGATGTAGAAATTCTGGAAAGCATACATGGTTATTTGAAAGGTGTTTTCAAGTGAAAACCTGGATTAAGCTGCTTAAACATTGAGCATCAAGATCTATGAGAATAGATCGAAACGCTAAATGATACTTTCAAATGAGCACATACCTTGACATGATCTTGAAGGTGTTCAAGATGGATCGATCAAAGAAGGAGTTCTTGCACGAGATGTAAGGTATGAAGTTAAGACTTAAAGCTCGACCACAACAGAAAAGAGAGAAAGGGCGAAGATCGTCCCTATGCTTTAGACGTAGGCTCTATAGTATGCTATCTTGTGTACCACACCGGAAGTGTGCCTTGCCATGAGTCAGTCAAGGGGTACAAGAATGATCCAGGAATGGGGATCATTGGACAGCGGTCAAAATTGTCCTTGGAGTAAATAAGGACATGTTTATCGATTATGAAGGTGATAAAGAGTTGGCGTAAAGGGTTACGTCGATGCAAGCTTTGACACCTATCCGAATGACTCTGAATAGCAAACCGGATCGTATAGTGGAGCAACCATTTGGAATAGTTTCAAATGGAGCGTGGAAGCACATTTATAATATGACCTAGAAATTTGCAAAGCACACACGGATCTGAAAGGTTCAGATCCGTTGACTAAAACCTCTCTCACAAGCAAAACATGATCAAACCCCAGAACTCATTGAGTCTTAATCACATGATGATGTGAACTAGTTTAATGACACTAGTAAACTCTTTGGATGTTGGTCACATGGCGATGTGACCTGTGAGTGTTAATCACATGGCAATGTGAACTAGATTATTGACTCTAGTGCAAGTGGGAGACTGTTGGAAATATGCCCTAGAGGCAATAATAAATTAGTTATTATTATATTTCCTTGTTCATGATAATCGTTCATTATCCATGCTATAATTGTATTGATAGGAAACTCAGATACATGTGTGGGTATATAGACAACACCATGTCCCTAGTAAGCCTCTAGTTGACTAGCTCGTTAATCAATAGATGGTTACGGTTTCCGACCATGGACATTGGATGTCATTGATAACAGGATCACATCATTAGGAGAATGATGTGATGGACAAGACAATCCTAAGCCTAGCACGAGATCGTGTAGTTAGTATGCTAAAGCTTTTCTAAAATGTCAAGTATCATTTCCTTAGACCATGAGATTGTGCAACTCCGGATACCGTAGGAATGCTTTGGGTGTACCAAGCGTCCTGGCAACGGCTGGGTGGCTATAAAGGTGCATTACAGGTATCTCGAAAGTGTCATTGGGTTGGCACGAATCGAGGCGGATTTGTCACTCCGTGTAAGCGGAGAGGTATCTCTGGGCCCACTCGGTAAGACATCATCATAATGTGCACAATGTGACCAAGGGGTTGATCACGGGATGATGTGTTACGGAGCGAGTAAAGAGACTTGCGGTAACGAGATTGAACAAGGTATCGGGATACCGACGATCGAATCTCGGGCAAGTACAATGCCGCATGAGACAAAGGGAATTGTATACGGGATTGATTGAGTCCTTGACATCGTGGTTCATCGATGAGATCATCGTGGAACATGTAGGAGCCAACATGGGTATCCAGATCCCATTGTTGGTTATTGACGGAGAACGTCTCGGTCATATCGCATAGTTCTGAACCCGTAGGGTCTACACATAAGGTTCGATGGCGCTAGGGTTATAAAGGAAGTTTGTATGTGGTTACGAATGTTGTTGAGTCCGGATGAGATCTCGGACGTCACGAGGAGTTCGGAGCGGTCCGGAGGTAAAGATTTATATATGGGAAGTCCTATTTTGGTCATCGGAAAAGTTTGGGTTTTATCGGTAGCGTCTGGAACCACCGGGAGGGTCGGTGGTCCACCAAGTGGGGCCACCATCCCGGAGGGCAGCATGGGCCAAGTGTGGGAGGGACCAGCCCTAGGTGGGCTGGTGCGCCCCACAAGGGCCCAAGCGCCTAGGGTTTGGGGAGGCGCCCCCCTAGCAGAGGCAAGTTTCCTCTCCCCCCTTGGCCGCCCCACCGGATGGGATCTGGGCTGGCCGCCCCCTGGGAGGGAACCCTAGAGGGCAGCCCCTCCCTTCCCTATATATACTTGAGGTCTAGGGGCTGCCCAACACATGAGTTTTCACCTCTTCATGGCGCAGCCCTGCCTCCTATCCTTCTCTCTCATGGTGCTTGGCGAAGCCTGCGGGATTGCCACGCTCCTCCACCATCACCACGCCGTTGTGCTGCTGCTGGATGGAGTCTTCCTCAACCTCTCCCTCTCTCCTTGCTGGATCAAGGCATGGGAGGCGTCACCGGGCTGTACGTGTGTTGAGCAGCGGAGGTGCCGTCCGTTCGGCACTAGGATCTCCGGTGATTTGGATCACGACAAGTCGACTCCTTCAACCTGGTTCTCTTGAGCGCTTCCGCTTAGCGATCTACAAGGGTATGTAGATGCACTCTCCTTCACCTCGTTGCTGGTTTCTCCTTGGATAGATCTTGGTGACACGTAGGAAAATTTTGAATTTATGCTACGTTCCCCAACAGTTCTTGCAATGGGAGAAGTATTTAGCTTTGGGTTCAATCTTGCGGTGTCCTTACCCAGTGACAGAAAGGGTTGCAAGGCACGTATTGTATTGTTGCCATCGAGGATAACAAGATGGGGTATTTATCATATTGCATGAATTTATTCCTCTACATCATGTCATCTTGCTTAAGACGTTACTCTGTTTTTAACTTAATACTCGAGATGCATGCTGGATAGCGGTCGATGAGTGGAGTAATAGTAGTAGATGCAGAATCGTTTCGATCTACTTGTCTCGGACGTGATGCCTATATACATGATCATACCTAGATAACCTCATAACTATGCTCAATTCTGTCAATTGCTCAACAATAATTTGTTTACCCATCGTAGAATACTTATGCTCTTGAGAGAAGCCACTAGTGAAACCTATGGTCCCCAGGTCTATTCTCATCATATCAATCTCTATCACTTTATTTACTTGCTTTGTTTTTACTTTGCTTTTACTTTTCACTTTGCATCTTTATACCAAAAATACCAAAAATATTATCTCTATCAGATCTCACTATCGTAAGTGACCGTGAAGGGATTGACAACCCCTAATCGCGTTGGTTGCGAGTAGCTATCGTTTTGTGCAGGTACGAGGGACTTGCGCGTGGCCTCCTACTGGATTGATACCTTGGTTCTTAAAAAACTGAGGGAAATACTTACGCTACTGTGCTGCATCATCCTCTCCTCTTTGGTGAAAACCAACACAAGCTCAAGACGTAGCAGGGAGTAGCAGATTCCTCGTGCCTGCGGTCGTTCGGCATGGTCGGGCGGCTAGGGTTTCCAGCGGGAATAGGGAGTGAAGGAGGGCGGGCGGATCTGACCGCTGCCTCGGCTGCTCGGGTGGATCCGCGGCCTGGGAGAGGAGTCATCGTCGGCGGTGCTCGGTGGAGTGGAGGCCGGGGTTGGAGAGGAGGATAGTGGCTCGCCGTCCTCCTCGGGGATCGCCGGGCTTGGCGTGGCCGCGTCTCTCTCATGGCCTTTGGCGAGATGTGCTTGGCGAGGTGGTGGGTGAGGGAAGGCGAGGCGAGGCGCTGGCAGGGGTGGCGGGCTGGGGACACAGGGCCTTGAGGGGACTTGGAAGAGGCCACAGGGGAGGCCGCCGAGGAGGAGGAGAAGAGGTGGTCTGTTGGGCTAGGGTGGGCGTGGAGAAGGGGAAGAAGGGGACGACGTCCGATTGCTTCTTGGAGGCCGTGGCGTGGCGGGCGTGTGGAGTAGGGTGGAGGCGGCGTGGCGTGCGTGTGGGAGGAGCCGTCGGCGTCATGGTCTGTGACTTGGCGTGGCAGACCACATGGGGGGGCGGCGGTGGAATCTGGATCTGGATCGCGGAGGATGATGCAAAGTTTGGGGAGGAGCAGAGTGTGCGGCGGGATTCGTCTGTGGAGACGATCTGAGGGGACAATGGCCTTGCAGCGATGGTGTGTGGCGGCGGCGGCGGAAGCGAGGAGGTGGCGAGATGGATGTCAGAAGGGGGTCGCCGTCGAATCGGGGTCGGGATCGCCGGCGAACACGAGACGCGGGATCGCGGCCCCGTCTCCTCGCCCGATCAAACAGCAGACCGCCGCCTCTTGCAAGCGCGACGGCGAAGGTTTCGATCGGCCGCGGAGTGGGCGTAGGGGTGGATCGGGCGTGCGATCGGGCGGCGGCGGAGATCGATCCCAGGGTTTTTTTTTTTGCACCGGTTTATTTCGATGGAGGGTAAAGCAGAGGTGGTAGGATGACAAAAAAACCGATGGTAGAGAGATGACGAAAATAAATCAGCGAAAATAAACCGCACGGACTATTCACCCAGTGCTCCATTAAAAGTAGAGATTCGTGTGGAAATGGCCAGGCTGGAGTTTCAATTGTTCAGCGTGCGGCAAATTTGAGCACGCATACGGTTGCGCGGATTGCCCGACCATGGCTCCTGTTTCCACCTCGATTCCAAAGTGGATGGAATTGTTAATCCAATCCACGAAATGGTCGCTGATGGCCACCAGTGATACTACGATTTTACTCCGGGAGCCATGCCCGAGGCGTGCCGCTAAACTGCAACCGTTCCCACGCTTCGCTTCCCCTCGTCGGAAACTCGACCGCGCGCGACTGCGGCCATGGATCCGGACACCGAGGTCGACTTCGACTTCTCGCCGTTCCTCATCCGCTACAAGAGCGGCCGCGTCCACCGTCTCATGGGCACGTCCAGAGTCGACGCCGGCACGGACACCGCCACGGGCGTCACCTGCAAGGACGTCGTCATCGACGCCGACGCCGACCTGGCCGCGCGGCTGTACCTGCCGAAGGACGTCCCGCGGTCCGAGAAGCTCCCTGTCCTCGTCTACTTCCACGGGGGCGCCTTCGCCGTCCACTCGGCCTTCTCCGGCACGCACCACCGCTTCCTCAACGCCCTCGTGGCCGCGGCCGGCGTCGTCGCCGTGTCCGTCGACTACCGCCTCGCGCCCGAGCACCCGCTCCCGGCCGCCTACGACGACGCGTGGGCCGCGCTCGGCTGGGCCCTGGCGAGCTGCGCGCCCTCCGCCGGGCGGGAGCCGTGGCTGGCCGAGCACGGCGACGCCGCGCGCGTCTTCGTCGCGGGCGACAGCGCCGGCGCCAACATCGCGCAACACATGGCGACAAGGGCCGGCGGCGGAGAGAACGGGCTGCCGGCGGGCGCGCGGATCGAAGGGCTGGTGCTCCTGCACCCGTACTTCCGCGGCAAGGATCTGGTGCCGTCGGAGGGCGCGGACCCCAGGTTCCTGCAGAGGGTGGAGAGGTCCTGGGGCTTCGTGTGCGCGGGGAGGTACGAGACCGACCACCCGTTCATCAACCCGCTGGCGATGCCGGCGGAGGAGTGGGCGGCGCTTGGCTGCCGGCGAGCACTTGTCACCGTGGCGGAGCTGGACACGATGCGGGACAGGGGCCGGCGGTACGTGGAGGCGCTGAGGGGGAGCGCGTGGACAGGGGAGGAGGCGGTCCTGTACGAGACCGGCGGCGAGGGGCACGTTTACTTCCTGGAGAAGTCCGGCTGGGGCGACAAGGCGGAGAGGGAGATGGACGCCGTCGTTTCGTTCATCAAGCGGACCTAGGAAACGAAACGATCGACGTCGGGTTCATCTGTGATCTGTCACCGCCGACGGTGGAATTAACGCATGATTTGTTGGACCTTTTGCTCAGATTATTCCCGGGTTTTCCAAATCATTGTTCCTTTCTGCTCTTGCTCTTGAGCTAGGAGCCAGTGCTTCTGTTGTTGGCTTCAATGATTACATCTTTCTTTTAATTCCAGCTATTTTTTTAACACATATACACTCATCTTTATAAATACACATTTGCACATTCTATTTCTATGAGCATATCCAAGACACTAAACCGTCATATCATCTTGAGATTGACGAAGTTGTCACAGGCGCCTTCTTAGGTCGACAAGAACGTTTTCTTTCCCTGAACACGCATTGCCGGAAGGTCTAAGATAAATCTAAAAAAAACGATCACTAATGTGAGGCTAGAATTTGAACCCTAATGGGTTGATTCCATCATAAAGAAAATCTGACTATCGGAGCTACGCTCAATTTGCTTCCTAGCTCAGCCGTTGACGGGTGGAGATTGCTAAGTGCAAATCTTTGTAAACTTGGCTGCTGCATATTTTTTAATCTTTCTTCTCGATGATAACAACATGGCCCCATGCGTATTTTATGTTAGAATTGTGTTGAAAACACTGTACAAGATATGTTATAATTAGACTTGCATTCATAGAGCGTGTAGATAGGGCACGGAGTCGTGCTCAAATAAATAGTGATTGGCACATGACTAAAATATGCCAACGTCGTCTGAAAAAAAAAGCATATGTTAACATAATAACACATGTGTACACGGAAACCAATGACATGTATCACCACCTGAATAGCCGGTACGTGGTATTGTAGCGGTGTCAATGGAGAAGAGCGCCCCAAAAGAGTTAGGTATGACAGCAATCCCTTTGACACCATTATTTTCAAGTGTCATTCTGCTCTCTATCCATGTGAAAATCCACCAGGTAGATGTAAATTTCAAAAAAAATAGTATAATGAATTACGATACTTTTAGACAAACAATCTTGCGTGTTCTCTCTATGTATAAATTTTCGTGAAAAGATCGCATTTGTGATGCTTTGGGTAAAGAAAATGCACCCAAAGATGACCCGGAGACGAGCTTTTATATAGTATCGGTTATATTATTTTTCTTGGCCACATCAAATGCTTTTTCTTCATAAAATCTTGTAAAAAAAGAGTTTACTATTCTTTTTTTGAGTTTTATCTATTATTTCGGATTTTACTGCTAAGATGAGAGCATGTGCACCGGGAGCAAAAACTCCATGTCGGACATCGAGTTTCTGAGTTTTTACTCCCAAGCTCAAATGCACCCTCGTGAATGTGGAAAACATGGAACTCTACGATATTTGTTGTTGTATTGATGTAACCCTCACATGTATATTTAGAGTACAAAGTAGAAAATGCTTAAAGTACAAGGCAAGTTATTATGTGTTTAAATTAATTATGTCTCTATCTTCTTATATCTTTCTTAATCACGCTTATACTTCTAACATTTTTTTCAGTCATAGCGGGAGTGAAGCGGACGATTGTGACTGAATCTGAAGTCTTGTACTTTTGTCATCTTCTTCGCTATGCCATCATCATTGTGTCTCTAACGGCTGGTAGGTCAGCACCTAGGGCGGTGACCGTGGCCCCCTTTTGACGGCTCCCTTGCCTCTCCTCTATTCCCTCCCATAGTCACGACAGGGTGGTAAAGTGGACCCTGGTGACGACGCGGACGCCGTTGACCGGAGTTGTTGCTGATGAGTAGTTGTAGGCATGGCCATGTATATCTATGTCGAGGTAGCCAATCATGTAGTAGCCGTGGTCGATGATGTAGTCGTCGTGGATGATGACCGACACAAAACCAGAGGTGCAATAAAAATGTGCTATGTTGTAGATGATGGAGTTGCAATCGTGGATGATGCACCTTGCAAATGTCAGAGGGCGCCGTCGGTGATGAGTCCAGTGGTTTTGCCAGGACCGAAGGATACCTATCGAGCACGCATCGTTTTTGTCAGGACCGTGTGGCCGTGTAGTGACGACATGTCGATGCAAACGTCTCATCATAGATGACACAGTCATCGCGCAAGGTGCTAGCCTATTTAGCCATTAGAGATGCAGTGATGATGGTGTACCGAAGAAGACAACAAGCGCAAACCTTCAAATAGAACCACAATCGCCGGCTTCACTTCCACTACGACTCCGGGGAAATGTTAAAACTATATTATGCAGAGTTAGAGATATAATAGATTTAAAACGTGTGTAACTTGTCTTGTATTCCAAATCACTCTCCCTTACAATTGTACGTTATATATATATACCTATTACGAGTGTCAGATCAATACAATAACACAACGGCAAATATTATCTTATTTTTTGTCAACAAACATTCTTGAATGTTTTACATACGTGCAAACTTTCATGAACCTAATGTTCTGGGTAAAAAAGAAAAAATCACTGCTCCAAACAAACTATTTTTGAAAGCATTTTGGAGTGCAAACTCCACGAATGCAGGAAGAAAATTAAATAATATTTTTTATGAAATTTTAATTTTCTTTTCTAAAATACGCACAAGCATGCATATCATATATTAATAGAAGAAAAGGCAAGACCCCCTCTGCAGGTTAGTTTTTATTTTTGTTTTGTACTGTGCATAGAGAAGCATTTGAGCCGGAGATTAGAAGGGCACTTTCGCTCCATGTCACGCTGTTTCTTTATCTTTATTTGCTGCTTTATTATTGTGTCACTAAGACAAGACAGGGACCCCATTGTCAGCTAGAGACTAGACAGAATTCCAATTCGTATAAGGAACTTACGCGATTCACTGAAGCAATGTGGCTACTAGAAGTTGTGAGCCGTGTACTGAATTAGTACATGGATTGTTTTTTTAGAGGTAGTGTGAATTGTTTCCTGTTTACTTACTTCTTTGCAACTTATTGTCTCTAGTCGCTAAAATGTTGGTCCGAACCCGTCTGCCTGTTCCCAGTTCACACATCTTGGTCTGTTCACTCAGTACAGTTCCTTCCCTTTTTTTATTTGCGCATCACTGTTCTCTCCACCGAGCACCAACTTCAGCTCGCCATACCAGCACGTGTCCCACCCTTACCCCACATGTCAGTGTCAAGGTCTGCCAATTTACCCTCTCCCGGTGGTAACACCTGTCAAACCTCACTCACTCGTAACCACCCCTCCCAGGCTCCCACCCTCGTCGAAGCAGAGCCTCTTCTCGTTAACATCAAGGAGGAAAGTTACAACAGCCTCGTCGGAGAAGCCAAGAACTCATCTCCTCCTTCCACAGGTCATCTGCATCCATGGATTTCATACTCTGCTTTCCTTGCATCGCATCCATGGATTTGGGGCCTTGGCAACTGACAAAGCTTCATGCGTGTCTGCAATGGTGGTGGCAGGTGAGATGATGGTGGATGAGAAGGGAAGGTGTGGGAGGTGCAGGGATTGGCAGGAGCACTACTACTGGGAGCACATGGAGGATATGAGCAAGATCAGCTTCTTCAAGCTCATGACAGGAGATTTTCAGCAGCGCATTGTAAGTATGAAGCGGCACCATGGATGTACACTGGTAACTTTTTTTCAAGAACATTTTTTCCCTTTCTGTCATCGATTGGTTTGTTGCATTAGTTAGTTTCCTCTCCTGTCATCTAAATGGAGTTTTTGCTGCATTATTATCATCCACTTCCACTTGAGGCAAACTAATTATATGAGATGCCTGTTTAATGTGTTCATCTCAGAGCATACCGGAGAAGATTGCCAACAATTTCATTGGGAAGATCGCCAATGGAGGATTCACCCTCAAAGCACCAGGCGGCGAGGAATGGCGTGTTGGTGTCGGAAAGATTGCCGATGAGCTCTTCTTCATGCCAGGATGGGAGGAATTTGCCAAGGCTCACGAACTGCAGGAGAATGACCTCTTGTTCTTCAAATGCAGTGGCAATGGCTCCTTTGATGTACTCATCTTTGACTCAAGCGGCTGCGAGAAGGTTTCATGTTTCTTTGCCACTAAAAAGGGTACCAAAATGCGCAAACAGTTTGATAACATTGTGAGTCAACACGGTGAAGAGCACTGCATTTTGAGTGATTCTGACGATACTAGCATGCCACTATCGCAGCTGGTTCGGTCTACTCACAAGGCCCCCACTTCAAAGAAACCAAGTAAGTAAAACTAATACTCCCTCCGTCCCAAAATAAGTGTCGTAGGGAGTACAAGTTTGCAGCCAGTGGCGGTGCCGGGTGCCAGAACTGCAATCTTGTGTAGTCAATTTGTACTTCATCATTTTGACATAATGAGTATTTTCCACAGGGAAAGAGAATGAATCTCCAAACAGCAGCAACTATTATCTTAAGAACGAGGTGGAGGAAGAAGAGGAAAGTGATGACGACCACACTCAATCCAACAACTACTACTACTCAAGGATTGCCAATTGCCTGACCGAAGATGAACGAGAGGAAATATTCAGGCAGATATCAATTCAGTCAGGCAACCCTGTATATGTGGTTGTCCTGCAGAAGGCTCATGTTCGCCCTGCGAACAACCTACTGGTTAGCCTAACTATCCTGCTATTAGGTTGAAAAAACTCAAAAAAGTACATGCATAGAACTTCCGGTTTTGTTTTGTTTTTTCTGAAAACTGCTGGATACTTGGTTCCACTATGTATAGGGAAAAAACATAGAACTTCTCTGTGTTGTAGATTGGGCTTTTAGGCAAAGCTTTCCGGTACCTCATGTTTCTGTTTCCTAGGTACCTGAATATATAATCTAAAAAAAAGGTGCCTAAACATATAGTGATTTTCTTAGTGATATACTACAACAGTATACTACAAGAATGACAACAGTTAAGACCATTTCAATTTTCAACAACTAGTCCAATTCCATGCTGCTTCTGAACTACTACCGCAATTCGTGAAAACCAGTTACTGATCATCTCCCGTAATTCGCAGATCATCTCCAGCAAATTTGCAGCTGATCATCTTGAGGGGAGATCATATGAGATGCTGCTACTCAGGCCAAACAGGAAAGAGAAATGGTGTCTGAAGTACTACCACAGCAGGGTCACCCGAGGCTTCAACAGCCGGCGCTGGAACAAGTTTGTTCGTGATAATATGCTGCGCGAGGGCTACGTCTGCGTCTTCGAGCTGATGAAAGGCGCGAGGAAGGCAACCATGACGGTCCACGTCCTTCGGAAGGTGGATGACAAGTTTGTTCTACTGGGCTAAGTTCCTGCATCCTCTGATGTGCCTGAGGTTCAGTGTGTGTAAATGTGTCACGGAGAACTGAACTAGTAGCACGGAAGTAGCTTGCAGTGCCATGCAGCCATATGATGCAAGTGCGCCAGTTTGTCACCTAAAGCTGACTTCTTGGTGTCTATGGTTCCAGTGGAACCAGGTGTGAGCATTGTTCTCCACTGCCCGGTTCACCATATTAGAGCATCTACAGCAGTGGCCACCAAATCCAGCTCCAGCCTCTCAAATGCCCACGGACGGGACCGGGCGTGCCCGCGGACATTGAACTGTCACACCTCATATTTTCTGCTATGCATTCGACTGCCTCATATTTCATCCTTAGATCCATATAAAACATGAAAAAAAGAAAAACTGTACTACGCAAATCACACTACCCTAAACTAGGCTTCGTCGTTGTCGAGGATGTCCACGATCTCCGTGCCAGGCGCCGAGTAGATGGGTGCATAGGAAGGTTCTGGCTCCTCATCCATATAGGCAAGCATCTCATCGACGTCCGCTTCCTGCTCTGCCTGGAGGATACGGTGGGTGTGGTGCACAGAAGAGAGCGGAGGTGTGATGCGGCTGTTGCCGGGCCTGGTCACGTACAAATAGCGGGCATCGACCAGGCCAAGCGACGGGGTGTTTAATGTCGGCCGACAGGGGAACAGATGGGTGGCATTCGCATGTTGATGTTGGAGGGGGTTTCTCGGCAACATCGAATGTTCAATAAAGAGAGCCAGACGAACAAGTGACTTTGAATGCGGAGAGAAGACGTGTACACGCGCGAGCAATGCAACGCTTGAATGCAGACTCCAATGGCTGGCCTGAATGCGGCGCTCACGCTTTGAAGTGGCGCTGACCGGTATAAATGCACGGCAACTGCTTCGTGCTAGAAAAGACGTGGCGAGGGAGAGGGTTTAGACACCCACAAAGCCTCCCTTTCTATTTACTTTCGGTTTGCCAAAAAACGGACGGGGTACGGGTGTTTTAGGCAGTTCACTGAAGCAACGTGGCTACCAGAAGCTGTGAGCTGTGTAGTGAGCTAGTACAATGATTGTTTTTTAAGGTGGTGTGAATTGTTTCATGTTTACTTCTTTGCAACTTGTTGTCTGTAGTCGCTAAAATATTGGTCCGAACCCGCCTGCCTGTTCACACATCTTGGTCTGTTCACTCAGTTCAGTTCCTTACCCTTTTTTCCTTTTTTTTTGCGCATCACTGTTCTCTCCACTGAGCATCAATTTTAGTTCCCAACCAACACGTGTCCAATCCTGACCCTACTTGTCAGTGTCAAGGTCTGTCAAATTTTACCCACTAGTATAACCACTCCTCCCACCCCCATCATAGCGAGCAGCCTCTTCTCGTTAACATCAAGGAGAACAGTTACAACCTCATCGGAGAAGCCAAGAACTCATCTCCTCCTTCCTCAGGTCAGCTGCATCCTACATGTACGCACATACTCTGCTTTCCTCGCATCGCATGGATGTGGGGCCTTGGCAACTGACGAAGCTTCATACATGTCTGCAATGGTGGTGGCAGGTGAGATGACGGTGGATGAGAAGGGAAGGTGTGGGAGGTGCAGGGAGTGGCAGGAGCACTACTACTGGGAGCACATGGGGGATGTGAGCAAGATCAGCTTCTTCAAGCTCATGACAGGAGATTTTCAGCAGCGGATTGTAAGTATATGAAGACTATGGATATGTACTACAGTACCTTTGTTTTCAAGAACATTCTTTCACTTTTTGGATGACAGTCATTGATGGTTTGTTGCATTAGTTAGTTTCCTCTCCTGTCATCTAAATGGAGTTTTTGTTGCATTATCATCCACCATGGAAAACTAATTGTATGAGATGCCTGTTTACTGAGTTCATCTCAGAGCATACCGGAGAAGACTGCCAACAATTTCATCGGGAAGATCACCAATGGAGGATTCACCCTCAAAGCACCAAGCGGCGAGGAATGGCGTGTTGGTGTCGAAAGGATTGCCGATGAGCTGTTCTTCATGCCAGGATGGGAGGAATTTGCCAAGGCTCACGAACTGCAGGAGAATGACCTCCTGCTCTTCAAATGCAGCGGCAACAGCTCCTTTGATGTACTCATCTTTGATGCGAGCGGTTGCGAGAAGGTTTCATGTTTCTTTGCCAATAAAAAGGGTACCAAAATGCACAAACAGTTCACCAACATTGTGGGTCAACAAAGTGAAGAACATTGCTTGTTGAGCAATTCGGAAGAAGCTAGCATGCCGCTGTCGGAGCCGGTTGGGTGTCCTCACAAGGCCTCTACTTCAAAGAAACCAAGTAAGGGCATCTCCAACAGGTTGTATGTCAGTCTTGTTGGTAAAATGTCCATGTCATCAACCAACAAGCTATCATACAACTACTCCAATATATTGTATGTAAGCTATCCAATAGATGGTAAAAAAATAAATGTGATTGCTCTCTCTTTCATCTTGGAGCTTGTGCAAAGGTTGTTGGTTGATCTACATACAACTTTGCTCTCTCTCCACATTTATTACATGCCACATCATCACTATGTCCTAGATGGCAAATTAACCAACACCTATCTTACGACTGTTGGAGATGCCCTAAGTAAAGTCAATACAAGTTTGCAGCATCTCCTCACAGCTTGCTCTTGATCATTGTGACATAAATACTTTGGTGAACATAATGTGCATTTTCCACAGGGAAAGAGACTGAATCTCCAAAGAGAAACAACTACTCGTATTATCTTAAGAACGAGGCGGTAGAGGAAGAAGAGGAAAGTGATGACCACCACACTGAATCCGACTACTACTACTACTCAAGGTTTGCGAATTGCCTGACTGAAGATGAACGAGAGGAAATACTCGGGCTGGCATCAATTCAATTAGGCAACCCTGTGTATGTGGCTGTCCTGCAAAAGACTCATGTTCGCCGCACGAACAACTTCCTGGTTAGTTTAATTTTCTGCTATTAGGATGAAGGTACATACGTAAAACTTCTGCTTTTGTTTTGTTTTTGCTGAAAACCGCTGGATGCTTGTTCCATTATCGCTGATAATGGAACCCAGAACAACATGTTTGCTTTGTATGGGGAAACAGCATATAACTTCTCTTTGTTGGATTGGGATTTAAGGCAAAACTTTCACATAGTTCATCTTTATAGATGATGTATTTCTGTTTCCTAGGTTCCTGGATATATAATCTATGAAAGGTACCTAAAATATACAGTGATTTTCTTACTGATATATGCAAGAATTGCAGTTAAAAACATCTAAAGAGTAGTAGATGTCTTGATCCCTTAAGTACCAAGACTACTAGTCCAATTCCATGGTGCTGCTGAACTGTGGTATCTAACCAATACTGAACCTGATAATGCTCTGCGTGCAGATCGTCCCCAGCAAATTTGCAGCTGATCATCTCGAGGGGAGATCACATGAGATGCTGCTTCTCAGGCCAAACAGAAAAGAGAAATGGTATCTGAAGTACTACCACGGGAGCGTAGCCCGAGGCTTCAACTGCCGGCGCTGGAGCAAGTTTGTTCGTGACAATAGGCTGCGCGAGGGCTACGTGTGTCTCTTCGAGCTGATGAAAGGCGCGAGGAAGGCGACGATGACTGTCCACGTCCTTCGGAAGGTGGATGACAAGTTTGTTCTACTGGGCTAAGTTCCTGAATCCTCCTATGTGGCTGAGGTTCAGTTTGTGTAAATGTGTCGGGGAGAACGGAACTAGTAGTATGGAAGTAGTTTGCGGTGCCATGTAGCTGTATAATGCAAGTGCACCAGTTTGTAACCTAAAGCTAACTTCTTAGTGTGGTATGGTCCAGTGGAACCAGGTATGAGCAATGTGTATGTTCCCTAACCTCCGGTTCACCATATTGGAGGACGGGGTAACAAGGATGAGGAGTGAACAGAGGATGAGCAAGCAGACTGATCTCTTGTGTGCCTTGCCTTATTCATCAACGCAAGCAGGCTTTTATTTGGATACACCACACTAATTAACTGAATTCTAGCCGCCTAGCACATGAGAAACAAACCACTGATGAATCTTCATAGCTGGCTAATACTTGGAAACAAACCACTAACTGAACCATTATGGCTGGCTAAGACTTGGGAAACAAGCCACTAACAAACTGAAATTAACAAAGCACTAACTGAACCATCATGGCTGGCTAACACTTGGGAAACAAGCCACAAACAAACTGAAATTTTGTGGCCGGCTTGCACTTGGAAAATACTAAACCACCAACAAACTGAATCACTTGGGGAATACACCACTAACAAACTCAATCTTTATAGCACGTTAACAATTGGGAAACAAACCGCTAACAAACTGAGTGTTCATAGCCATCTAAAACTTGAGAACCAGCCCACTAACGACCCGAATCTGTAGCTAACAACTTAGTCCGAACAACTTTTTTGACAGCAGTAAACCTACCTACTTTGGGTGATTAACTTGCTAAGAAAATAACATGATAACTTGATTATAGGAGATCTTATATCTCGGAGCTACAGCAAAACCTGAGCCTCAAGTTGGCTGGCTGAGTGCAGTTCGTCAGGGCTGGTGCCCACCTCCACACGTGACACCATCAACGAGCAATTTCGACATTACCAAGATTACATTTTAGAGATAGAAACATAGCATTTCAGAAGACAGGAAGGATTGGAAACCAGACACACACATCTCAAGCATCATTGCTGAACTGGAAACTAAAATGACAGTGTGACCACAGTTGTTGCTCGTGGAACAGAGATACCTTTCAATCTAAGAAATCATATAAAATGTGCCACCAAATCCTCTTAGCAGGCAACACAAAGATATTTCACTACAAAAGTAGAAGCTAAATCCATGACATAAACCATGTCATATGACAGGAAGATTATTTTCAGTCTAGGCTAGTAATTTGGAGAGAAGCTATTTTGTTGGAGACATTCCTCTAATAACTCAGGGATTAAAAGGACGGCCCCAGAATAGCTTTCCAAAAGACAAATCCAAGATTTGTATCCTCTTTAAAAAGGATGGTGAATCAACATGGCAAATTCAAGTACCTGCAAAAATAATAACACTATATGGTCAGCAAGCTTGAATAATTTGCTAAATGCAATGAAAGTTTCAACGGCAACATTTGTAAGAAAGGTACCAAACCCTACAAAGAGCAGTTATTATGGAAAATGTATGCTACAGCACTGCTGCTATGGAATTCACATATTTAGCATTATTTCAGCCTACATATTTTAATTCTAGACATTACCGGTAGAAAAAGGGTCCAGCTGGATAATCAGCACACACCACATGCACAGCGTCTTTGGTTACATAGTTCATTTCTTGCAAAGTCTGGGAGTACTGTATGATCTTTAGTGTGTTCAATGTGTCAAATTTTAATTCCTAAAATCTGTGATTATGAGAATTAACCACATTAATTGTATTTCTACCCATACCATGATACCTCATCAAGCTTTCATTCAAATGATGATGATTAAAAAACAATATCACCAAGAGTGCATGTTCAAAATCAGCACCTTAGCTATGCTCTACACTTGCCTCTCCCGCATCACCCATCTTTTCCATTCCCTAAGAAAGCCCAACCATACATATCCTCAATCAATTGAAGTTTCAATATTGAAGTGCACAATGTAGCTATTCAAATTTGTAAAAACTAACTAACAGCGAAGCATGTGTGCTTTTAGCATTAGGAAGAAAAGGGTATAGCAACAAAGGGCTAACTGGGAAGATAAATGGGCTAAAAAAGAGAAGACATTTTGAACATTTGAGACACATGGTGTAATACGGTTCTACAAAGCCAACACTCAACAGTTAACTATGTTCTTGCTTTTTTACCTTTTCAATGCAATTACTATCTTGCAGTTTGTTAAATTACTAGTCGCAAAAGAAATACAGAACTGGGAAGAGGAGGGGACCTACATCACTCTAGGAGATAAAGTCCCCGTCATGCTGGCCAGCCTCCAACATCAACCATCGTCCCCATTTCCTATCAAATCCCAATTTTAATCTCCTTGCATCAATTTTGGTGTCACTTACTTACAGAAGTAGAAAATAAGCATGCATTGCATATAACCCCCTTATATTGCTTCGATTTTCACCATTGCAGTATTATCCCATTGTACAGAAAGTGCAGGAGTTTTTGTTTATGCTGTTTCAAGTATTGATCATTTTATAATCCTACTAGAGTTACAGAACCAATTAACTTGGGCTCACTTGAACATCCATTTTCCAGATAGAGAACAAGTTGGATCTATGACCCCGAGAGAAATGACCACCTTCAACATAGTGCTAGGCAACTCACAAAAACTAACGCGGAAGTCGACACTAGGAACAAAGTACACAATTCACCATCTACCTAGACAGATTAAAATCTTGAAAATGAGATCACGACACTAAATTAGATTAGATTAGCGATCCTGACAAGTACGGCAGAAAAAGAGGGTACCCTGGGAGAGCTCGCAGCAGGCCCGGGCGCTGGCCGACGGGTGCGCCGTCATCCGCCCTAGCACCACCGCCGCCGTCAGCGGCGACCCCATCATGGCCGCCAGGGGCCTGCACACACACACGCGCGCGCGCACACACACACAACAACGTCATGAGGACATCAGATCGCCATCTCAGCGCAGTGCGAATGCCTAATTGTGCATGGGGTTGACTTACCGTGCGGCCCCGAGCGGGGAGGTGGAGTGGGAGGGGGCGAAGGGGGAAGGGATCCGGCGGCGCGGGGCCGCGAAGGGAGGAGGGGCGCGGAGGCCGCCGACCGCGGCGGAGGGTGCCGGGCGGCGGACCGCGGCGAGGACGGTGCGGGACGCAGCGCCGCGCCACGCCATGGCTAGGGTTCAGGCGGAAGAGCGGGTGGAGGCGGTGGTGGTGGTGGTGATTGGAAGTGGCGTTGGCGGCCGGTGGTTTTAGGTTTTAATAGAGGAGGGTGACCTTTGGAAGGAAAAAAACTTGGCGTAGCGGGCCGGGCTCATGCGCGATGTACTCGGCGCTTATTTCTGTTATCCTGTTCAGTTTTTCTTTTTTGAGAGAGAAATGTTTATCCTGCTCGGCTGATTTTTTAGATCGTTCGGCTGTTTTTATTTTATTTTTCTGAGGACGGTGGTGGCTACTCGACGTTTTTTTTAGATAACGTTGGCCTTTATTGATCAAGCAACTAAGTTACACAGAGTCTTCCAGATACAATACGAAGCAGAATGAAAAATATAGAGACTCATTGAGTTCAGACTATATCTAGCTAAAACATTACATTGCCAACGAAGATGCTTGAAAGTCACAGAAGACAGAGCCCCACACGCCATCTTGATATCAGCGATTATAGAACCCACAATGGAGCGGTCTCGTGCAGAAGAGTGCAGCCTTTGCACCACTGAGAGGCAATCAGATTGGAAGATCACATGCATATAGTTTTCTTGGCGAGCCAAATTAGCCGCAAGATGAAGAGCCATCGCCTCTACCACTTTCGGGGATGAAACACCCGGCAAGGGTTCTGAAGCAGCAGCAACACACTGGCCGGTATGGTCCTAAATCACCACGCCTATTGACGAAGAGCCCCGGTCCAACGAAACAACTGCATCTGAAGACACCAGCAAAGTACCATGCGGTGGCGGAGACCAATGAGAGCTAGAAGTAGGGGTCTCACGTCTAGCAGCAGGATGAGTTTTGAAAAAATGCTGGAAGTCCATATCAATATAAGCATACGCCCTTGTAGCCGTATGCTTCGGGAGAGGAGCAACAGGTTCGTTCCGAGCTGAATTCCGAGCCTCCCAAATGTGCCATAGAGTGATAGTCAGGATAGAGACATCTCGATCAGATCCACAGGATAGGAAGTTGAATAGCAATTGTTTTGGAGATGTAAAGGAAGAGCGATATAGCTTGATCCCAAACACATCCTTGATCCCATCCGAGATAGTAAGGGCATGTCCACAGGAAAGCAAAGCATGCTCAATGCCTTCCGATCGACCACATAAGTAACAGTCAGTCCTCATCGGCACCTGGCAGCGGAGAAGTTGCTCTCTCGACGGTAGATAATCGTGAGCAAAGCGCCGGAGCATCACTTTCATCTTATTTGGAGCCTTGATATTCCAAAGCTTCTTCCATAACTTTTCCTCCAAAGACCAACTGGAGTGTTGTTCCCCACCATTTCCACTCTGATCAGACAAGAAGCGGCTCATCCTGGCCATGTTATAAGCAGAACGGATAGTGTATTCACCAAATCTAGTGAAAGGCCGGCGCACAAAGTCTGGCCCACCCGCCAAGTTTATTGGAATTTGGAGAATATCATTGGCTACCTCCTCCGTGAAGAAAGCTCTCACAGTATCCACATTCCAACACCCCCTATCCTCATCAATCAAGCAATGAACCTTGGCAGACTCTGGGATAGGAGATAGAGGCCGAAGCAAAGCTGGAGGGGTAGAGGGGATCCAGTTATCCTTGAGAATATGTGTACTTCTTCCATCCCCAATACCACATTGGACACCCTTCTTCAGCAGGTCTCGGCCATGCAAAATGGCACGCCAAGTTGCTGAGGCTGAGCGAGGAGCAACAACATTCCAAAAATCACCGCATGGGAAATACCTTCCTTTCAACACCTGCGCACACAACGACCCAGGATCAGTCAACAGTCGCCATCCTTGTTTCCCCAATATTGCCTGATTGAAAAGTGTCAAATCCTTAAAACCCATTCCTCCAAGGCATTTAGGGGTCGAGAGCTAATCCCAAGAATGCCAATGCATTTTTTTCCATCCTCACGCCCCACCACTGATCAGACACAATATGTCGGAACTTCTCGCAAGTAGCTACCGGCAAACGGAAACAACTCGAAATGAAAGTAGGAATAGCCTGATGTCGGTGTCAAAACTGGCGGATCTCGGGTAGGGGGTCCCGAACTGTGCGTCTAGGCGGATGGTAACAGGAGACAAGGGACACGATGTTTTTACCCAGGTTCGGGCCCTCTCGATGGAGGTAAAACCCTACTCCTGCTTGATTAATATTGATGATATGGGTAGTACAAGAGTAGATCTACCACGAGATCAGAGAGGCTAAACCCTAGAAGCTAGCCTATGTTATGATTGTTGTTCCTACTGACTAAAATCCTCCGGTTTATATAGACACCGGAGAGGGCTAGGATTACACAGAGTCGGTTACAATGGGAGGAGATCTACATATCCGTATCGCCAAGCTTGCCTTCCACGCCAAGGAAAGTCCCATCCGGACACGGGACGAAGTCTTCAATCTTGTATCTTCATAGTCCAGAGTCCGCCAAGCGTTATAGTCCGCTATCCGGACACCCCTAATCCAGGACTCCTCGGTAGCCCCGAACCAGGCTTCAATGACGATGAGTCCGTAGCAGATTGTCTTCGGCATTGCAAAGCGGGTTCTTCTCAAATTCCGTGTACTGTTGAATAGCGTCCGCTTCTCATGAATATTGCGCTCCTTGGCTTCCACGCCCAATAATGGCCATCTTCCCGTGCACGAGCGAATGCGAAAAGCCAGGTGTTTTACATTTACCCCCTAGCTATGTAAATGAGCTGCCTTTTAAAGAGGCGAGGATCTAGATCCAAATCACACCATCTTCCCTTCATGAGCATTCATCGGAGGCGCATCCGATGGAGATCCATTCCATCATGGCGGTCGACGCAGCTCCTCCTCTCGACCTCCCAGCCCTCGGCTGGAGATTGGGAGAGATGCTCATCCCCGACAATGAGCTAGTGACGCTCCAAGCCAAGGGTTTCTCCCCAGCCTACATGGTTCCGGTTCGAGGCGGGCTTGCCACCTATAATGGTGGAGAGCAAGCGGAGCGTCCCAAACCCTCCAAAGGAGAGCGGGGTGCCTTGTCCCTTATTTGATAAGAGGGCTCGGATTTCCAATTCATCCGTTTCTCCGGGGCTCCTAGAGTTCTCGGCCTCCGGTTGCACAACCTTACGCTTTGCCTCCATATTGCATATTGCGGGCTTCGTAGCCCTTTGCGAGCTGTTTTTGGGCATCGAGGCTCATTTCGTATTTGTGGAAGAAGTTGTTCTGCCTTGTGCCACGTTCTCAGAAGGGGTCAATATATCAAGTGGGCGGAGCCAAAGTATGGCGCATCGCCGGGACGGATATCTATCCGGGACCCCAGAAAGCGTCCAAGACCAGCCTTGAGAATGGTTTTACATAGAAGCGTCCCCTGCGGATCCTGTTCGGATCGGCCTCCCGAGTTTGATAATGCTCCCTTGAAGAAGCGCCTGAGCTGGCGTCCATGGAGCCCTCAGAAGGAAAATGACAAGGACATTCTTTATCGATGAGCGGATAAGGCTGTTAGCTCATTCGGATGACCATGATTGAGGTCATGGCCACATGCATTATGCGAGGTGCGGCCGCTTCGATTATAGAGGCCACCCCATGTGGGATTTCAGCGGGAGGATGATGCCACCAAGCTGCGGCCGTAAGGGCCGGAATCGGTTGCCGCTCTGACGAAGATCTTGTCCGCATTGTACAAGGGAGAAGAGGAGAAATTCCTCCGCGTCAATTCTCAGGGTGGATTTTCTATGTACAATCATCCAAGCTGGGTAAGCGGACACTTCTTTTTTCCCATCCGTTCCATATTCCCATAGTCAAGTACCTTATCTTGTGATTTCGATGCAGGAATTGCGCCGGGCCGTAAAGGATATAAACATCCCTCCTCCACAACCTGAGGATCTGGAACGGTCCCTCGATCCGGCCTCCCAAGAGGATCTGGACATATCTGTGGAGCTGATCGATGGGGTATTTTACCAACTGAGCATCGACAACGCCTTGGTGGCTATTACAGCCGATTATCCTGGACTGCTCCCTGCCTCACAAGTAATCGAGACCGAAGTCCTAATACTTCGAATATGATCCATCCGTGCTTAGTTTTGATCATCGTATACCAATGGTGTTTCGCAGGGGAGGATCTCGAGGCGGAATGCCGAGCCTGCGGCGACTGGCCAACAAGGGACCGCGAGGGCAGGCAGGCTAAAGAGACACGCAGTCCGGGCCGAGGCACCGACGCAGCAGTAAGGCGCGCCGCCTTATTCCAAGGTATTATTCTTACGATGCGTACTAACGCCCGTGCTCTCATTTTTTTTAGGAAAAAGAGGGCTCGCCGGACTATATCCGGAGAGATTGCCAATCGCGCCTCCACCAGCCAGGATCCAAAGCCAGGTCCAGAAGCAGAGGCGAACACGAGGTGTGCGTCGGACGCTCCTCCAATAGAGGATGCGAACAGTATCGCCACCAATTCGAGTGGAGAGTGCCATGAATCACAGCGCCACGGACAGTTCTTCATAGCTTATTTCTCCCAAGAGGCATTGGGCGCCTTTAATTCGGGAGATGCGTACCTCCGTGCCGCTCAAAATGGTCTAGCCAGAGGCACATAGCAGTATGTGAAAGACATACGGGTAAGAAAATTTGATGGTTATATATGTCGGTGGCCCGAGACTTGAAAGCAGTTAGAATAACTGATTTAAGGATCATTTGTTATCAAGATCTTCTGAAAAGAATACCCAACTGTCCCAGGAGCTGGAAGAGTGCAAAGCCCAACTTGAGGCCGCACTAGCCGCGACAGGGAAGGCCAAGGAGACCCCCTCTGGTAATATATGCTTCAAAAGATAAGTATGTTGTGAAGTGCGGCGTGTGCAAATCGACAATAACATTGCGGATGGCGCCGAGTAGATCGGACAAGCAACAACTCTTGCACGGTTAAAGGCCAGCGAGGCGTGCTTACGAAGGTGAGGCGGGAGAAGAATAATCTCAAGATGCCAACACCCATTTGGGCGAGGAACTAAAGGATGTTCGTGCCCACCGCCGGACTCCGTGAAGGAGAATCGGCGGCTTGGGCGCGGCATGTTTAATAAGTGCTTGAGCGAACTTTGAAAAAGAGTTGGCGAGGAAGTCGACTAACGAATTATGTTTGTAGGTATGCTCACGGTGTCGTCCTGCGGAGAAATGCCGGTTCACGGGTGACCTTCTTCCCGAGCTCTTACAACCGCGCGAGCGAGTTCGACAGTGATGAAGGCGTCGCCCGTGCCTTGTGGCTATCTGTCTCCATGCCGAAGGCCTTGGGAGAGCTTGCGAGAGAGGCTTAAGGAGAGGCGGGGCGCTCCGATTATGGAAGATATCGGCCTGCCGTCAAAGGCGCCAGGAGGCTGGGCCATGGTGAAGGCGCGGTACACGAAGGCTGGCCCAAACCACATGGCCGAGGTCGGACCTGCGGGGGCTGATGGGAAGGAGATCCCTGTGAGCTTAGTGTACGGCCAAGTAGAGTTGGCCGCCAAATATTCCCAACAGGGCTGTAAACTAGACAGCCTGTTGGATGGTATTGAAGAGGAATATGCCTAGTCAAATTGACTATGTAATTTAAGATGACATGTAAAATGCCTTCTAGCCGAATTGTAGATAGTTTGTCATGGCGGACCTTTTTGCTTCGACCTCTGGACCCGATAGTCCGGAGTGTGTCCGAATACCCTGTCAGTGCGGGGATGACACCTATGAGAGCACAAGAATCCCTACTACGGTTGCGGGGCGCGGGGTCGTCGGAAGAGCGGATCAAACAGATAGCACACGGTTTCTTTATCCAGGTTCGGGCCGCGAGGATGCGTAAAACCCTACTCCTGCTTTGGTGGTTTGTTTATCCGTGTTCTTGAGCTAGCTATGGGGCGTGAGGAGCTCCAAAAAGCCAAATCCTCCTCCTGGTCGCCTTGGGCCTCCTTTTATAGGGAAAGGGGTTGCCACGGTGGCACAGGAGGTGGAAAAATGCTGATGAATGCGAGTTTATCCTCTGACTACATGACAAGGCGCCTTTAATGCGTCTTGCTTAGGTGTCCTCTTGCTTTATCGGGAACGGCAAGGAAGCTCGTCCCAGCTGTCGCCGCCTCGCCTGGCCTTGACGCGCGTCCAAGCTGACGAGGCGTTGTAGCGCCACGTTGGCTGGTTGTTGGGCTGGCGCGGGTGGTGGAGTCTTCAGGAAGACTTCCATGCCACCACGCAGGAGCTTGCTGGATCGGTGTAGAGACCGCACGTCGAGCTGGCAGCTGCATGGGGACGGCAGTGGAGTCTTGGTAGGTGTGGGCCTGGCTGCGGCCCCACCGATGTCCTCGGCAAGGGCTTGTCGCGGTCTTGCGTATCTTCCCAGCAAGGGTCTTGCCGGGGCCTTGTGAGCGCCCTCGGCAAGAGGCTTCCCGGGGCCTTGCGGCCGTCTTGACAAGGGGCCTTCTTGGGGCCTCGTGGGCATCCTCGGCAAGGAGCCTTGCGCTTCGTCTTGTCTTCTGGTTCTCGAGCTTGGCTGCCTCTTTTTGCCTTGTATGTCATCCTCCACGACAGGCGGGATGCTCCTTGCCGGGAAGGTGGCTTGAGTCTTGCTTGCCGATGTAGCGCTTGTCGGCGAAGATGGATCCTCTTTAGTGTAATTGCATACAGTCGTGGCCCATGCCCGGCGGTTAGTGCAGCCCTGGTTTTCACTACACCGACAGTAGCCCCCGGGCCCGGCTGCAGCGGAGAACTTCATGAATTCGATGCTGGAGACGGGACCAAGCTTGGCATGTGTCACGGTTGTTGTTGCACTCAAAGGAGCTGCCAGCCCCCGAGCCTACTTCCATGGAAATTTTCTGGCAGATAACTCTATAGATCTCGATGCTAGAGTGTGGTTTTGTTTCCTTTCTTGCTCCCGGCAAGGCTGTTGCCGGGAAGTCTTATGTTTCTCGTGGAGACTTTTGACATTCTCGACGCCGGCTTCCGGCAAGCTTGTCGCCAGGAAGGCTTTTATCTTCAACAAAGAACTTTGACATTCTCGATGCCGGCTTCCGGCAATCTTGTTGCCAGGAAGGCTTTTATCTTTAGCAGAGAACTTTGACGTTCTCGATGCCGGCTTCCGGCAAGCTCGTAGCCAGGAAGGCTTTTATCTTCAACAGAGAACTTTGACGTTCTCGATGCCGGCTTCCGGCAAGCTTGTTGCCGGGAAGGCTTTTATCTTCAGCAGAGAACTTTGACGTTCTCGATGCCTGATTTCAGTGGAGAACTCTGGAGTTCTCGACACCGCTGGGAAGGCTTATGGCGAAGAACTTCATCGTCCTTGACACCGGCCCCCGGCAAGATCGTCGTCGGGAAGGCTTATGGCGAAGAACTTTGTTGTTCTTGACACCGGCTCCCGGCAAGATCGTTCCTAGAAAGGCTTATGGCGAAGAACTTCGTCGTTCTTGACACCAAGAAGATTGGTCCTAAGTGCGTTGCTAGCCCCGGGCCATAACTGTGTTTAAACATGACAAGTGATTAGCATCTGAAGTGCACTTAACTCACTTGTAAATTTTGACTTCGCTACATATCCCCTATGCTCGCTGGAATGCTTTCCGGGCGTCACGATCCACCGATGGCGCTTGAGGAACAGGCCCTTAGTGGCTATTCGGGGCGTCGCCTCCGGAAAGGTTTACCTTCTTGGCTCTAAGCGCAATCGCACAAGTTGCCGAGCGGACTCGGGGCAACATGGGCTTAACTAACCCGAGAAGGTTCCTTGGCATACTGGTCTATGCGTAAATCTCAAATAAATAGTGCATGCTATCTTCTGTTCAACCTCTCTTTGTCGTCCACCCTACGTTTATCGGGTAGGCTTGCCGTAGCGTAAACCTGTGGCAGCGTCTTGGGGACGGATCCCCAATGGCTCTGCGGGTGTGCTTGCTACGGGCGAACCACCTTACCGCCCTTAACGCTGCCGCCGAATTGTCGAGCTTGACTCGAGTCGAATCGAGGCGTTAGCAATTGCGGAAGGCTACCACCACTCTCGACGCAGCCGCTTGAGCTGTTGAGCGGACTCGAAACAGAACAAGGGCGTTGCCAATTGCGGGAGAGCCCCTTTGCGTGCAGGTTTTCCATACAAAGAACGAGATCTCCAAGGGGAATAACCTTATATAAAAAGGAAATATCTAAAGTTTCGCATGACTTAGCTTTTCTGTTGCCGCACTGGCGTCATTCTTTTGGGCGCCTACTTCTTAGGAGCCATGGCGATGAAGAACAGCTGGGTCAACTGCTAGACCGGATTCTCACAATTGCGCCCCTTACCTGGCGCGCCAAAGATGTCGGTGCGGGGACGACACCTATGGCATCACAAGAATCCCTACTACGGTTGCGGGGCGCGGGGTCGTGAGAAGAGCGGATCAAACAGATAGCACACGGTTTCTTTATCCAGGTTCGGGCCGCGAGGATGCGTAAAACCCTACTCCTGCTTTGGTGGTTTGTTTATCTGTGTTCTTGAGCTAGCTATGGGGCATGAGGAGCTCCAAAAAGCCGAATCCTCCTCCTGGTCGCCTTGGGCCTCCTTTTATAGGGAAAGGGGTTGCCACAGTGGCACACAGGAAGTGGAAAGGGTACAGTGATACGAGTTTATCCCTCGCACTACAAGACAAGGCGCCTTTAATGCGTCTTGCTTAGGTGTCCTCTTGCTTTATCGGGAACGGCAAGGAAGCTCGTCCCAGCTGTCGTCGCCTCGCCTGGCCTTGACGCGCGTCCGAGCTGACGAGGTGTTGTAGCGCCACGTTGGCTGGTTGCTAGGCTGGCGCGGGTGGTGGAGTCTTCAGAAGACTTCCATGCCACCACGCAGAGCTTTTGGATCGGTGTAGAGACCGTGACGTCGCCACGCTGGCGCCTGCTCAGCTGGTCGGTGGCGGCTGCATGGGGACGGCGGTGGAGTCTTGGTAGGTGTGGGCACGGCTGCGGCCCCACCGATGTCCTCGGCAAGGGCTTTTCGCGGTCTTGCGTATCTTCCGGCAAGGGTCTTGCAGGGGCCTTGTGGAGCCCTCGGCAAGAGGCTTGCCGGGGCCTTATGCCGCCTTCTTGGCAAGGGGCCTTGCCGGGGCCTCGTGGGCATCCTCGGCAAGGAACCTTGCGCCGCTTTATCTTTCGGTTCTCGGGCTTGGCTGCCTCTTTTTGCCTTGTATCATCCTCCCCGACAGGCGGGATGCTCCTTGCCGGGAAGGTGGCTTGAGTCTTGCTTGCCGATGTAGCGCTTGTCGGCGAAGATGGATCCTCTTTAGTGTAATTGCATACAGTCGTGGCCCATGCCCGGCGGTTAGTGTAGCCCTGGTTTTCACTACACCGACATACCCTCTCGGTTATGTAAGAACCGGGGCATGCATGGAGACCAGGCGTAGGGGTCATTAGTGCTTGAACAGACAAGTGCCCAACTAGTTATGTTATATTACATGGTTAGTAAGAAACATCTTCCGGGAGAATAGTTCCGTTAGGGGTTCCTTTCCTCGAGGCATGCCCTAAAGTGCATTTACGGACTGCGAAAAAAGTAAAAGCATCTGGGGCAGATAAATAAACAAGTGAGAAATCATCTTTAGTTCACCGATCGAATATTCCCTTAAGAACGCTAGCTTTGGCTTCACCCGGTCTGAGGTACACATCCGGTGACTGGCGATAACAATCACAGAGGTGCTCCCTTTACCGCCTAGCCGAACAATCGGGAACGTAGGGGTAAGCACAGGAGCCAGGCAACCCAGCTTGGCCAAAACTTAAGTCATATTGATGCATATAATGGTGAACAAAGGTACATGCGGAAGTGTGACACATGTGTTGGGCATGAAGCCCGTATAAATAAGCTTCTGTTAAAGAAGCTCCCAGGTATAATGAGCGCGGATAGCGCGTCGGTTAATGTCTTGAACAAGTGCAAACGAGCCCTTAAAGGCTGTAAGAGAAAAAAAGGGGGGGGGGAGAAGGAGAGAAATATAAGATAGCTAATGTATAAAAAATAGACAGAGGAAGGAGACGAACACAGAGTCCGGCGCTAGGCGTAGAATCTTCGGAGACGGGCTGCGTTCCATGGGTTCGGCTCGAGTCGGTTGTCCGATGCATCCCGCAGACGGTACGCTCCACCAGTCATGACTTGGTCAATAATAAAGGGACATTCCCATTTGGGCTTGAGTTTGTCCTTTTTCTTGTCCGGCAGGCGTAGAACTAACTCGCCAACATTGTAAGTTTTGGCCCGTACTTCTCTGCTTTGGTATCTTGAGCTCTTTGTTGATAGAATGTGGAGCGGGCTTTTGCCATGTCACGCTCCTCCTCCAAGGTGTCCAAACTGTCCTGCCGATCGAGTTCGGCTTCTCTTTCTTCATACATGCGCGCGCGAGGTGAGTCATGAATTATGTCGCAGGGCAGAACCGCCTCTGCGTCGTATACCATAAAGAATGATGTGTATCCGGTGGTGCGATTCGGCGTGGTCCGCAGCCCCCAGAGCACGGAGTCGAGCTCCTCTACCCAGTGCGTGTTATATTCCTTGAAGGACCGCACTAATCTGGGTTTGATGCCGCTCATGATTAGACCATTTGCTTGCTCGACTTGACCGTTAGTTTGTGGGTGATAGACTGAAGCATAGTCGAGCTTGATGCCCATGTTTTTGCACCAGAGTTTGACCTCGTCGGTCGTAAAGTTCGTGCCGTTATCAGTGATGATGCTGTGGGGGACGCCGTAACGGTGTACGACCCCTGATATGAAGTCTGTCACCGGTCCATATTCGGCCGTCTTAACAGGCTTGGCCTCTATCCATTTGGTGAATTTATCCACCATGACCAGTAGGTATTTTTGCTTGTGGGTTCCTCCTTTAAGGGGTCCAACCATGTCAAGCCCCCAGACCGCGAAAGGCTAGGTGATGGGTATGGTTTGGAGGGCGGTGGGTGGCATATGGCTTTGGTTAGCAAAGTGCTGGCAACCGACGCATCGTTGGACTAAGTCCTGAGCATCTGCCCGGGCCGTCTGTCGGTGTCAAAACCGGCGGATCTCGGGTAGGGGGTCCCGAACTGTGCGTCTAGGCGGATGGTAACAGGAGACAAGGGACATGATGTTTTTACCCAGGTTCAGGCCCTCTCGATGGAGGTAAAACCCTACTCCTGCTTGATTAATATTGATGATATGGGTAGTACAAGAGTGGATCTACCACGAGATCAAGGAGGCTAAACCCTAGAAGCTAGCCTATGGTATGATTGTTGTTAGATCCTACGGACTAAAACCCTCCGGTTTATATAGACACGGATAGGGTTAGGGTTACGAGTCGGTTACAATGGTAGGGGATCTACATATCCGTACGCCAAGCTTGCCTTCCACGCCAAGGAAAGTCCCATCCGGACACGGGACGAAGTCTTCAATCTTGTATCTTCATAGTCCAGAGTCCGCCAACGGTGATAGTTCGGCTATCCGGACACCCCTAATCCAGGCTCCTCGGTAGCCCACGAACCAGGCTTCAATGACGACGAGTCCGTGGCGCATGTTGTCTTCGACATTGCAAGGCGGGTTCCTCCTCCGAATACTTCATAGAAGGTTTTGAACACAAGGATAGTGTCCGGCTCTACAAAACAAGTTCCACATACTACCGTAGAGAGAATAACTTTTGCACAGATCTGCTGACGTATCCCGCGGTGTGACATCACACCACGGCCAAGCCTTTATTCGAATCGTTTTTTTACTGTTCCACCTCAGCGCGTTTAGCGAGGCGGTTTCCTTGGCACGTCTTATCAAAGCGGAGATCGTGCCCCCTTATTCCGGGATCCTCATTAATACGGACGTGGGTAACCCAACTGCGTTCACGCACTCCTCCATCGGCGAGTCCCGAAGGTCACGGGAGGGCTCTTGGTATTCAACCTCTTTATAATGAGACCAAGGCCCACCCTTCTTTTCAATCTCAATCGAATCTGCCCTCGCCTCGAAGTTCCAACACCCAAAGCTCCAGATTTAGGCGCCCGGACCTTCAACGATGTCCGCTCCGACCTGTCGGCCGGTGGATGTCTTCCTCCGTCACGGAAGAAGATGTGCTAAAGTGAGAGGCGCCAGTATCTTACCGGCGAAATTTCACATAGGCTGCCTGCCCAAGGGCAGGTTATTCCCACTCCCGAGCCTGGTGAGAGCGTGGTATTCGTATCTCACTTCCTTCGGGGTTTAGGCTTCCCAACGGACCCTTTCGTGAGGGGGCTCATGTTTTATTATGGGCTGGAGTTCCATGACTTGGACCCGGAGTCCATCCTCCACATCTCGTCATTCATTGTTGTATGTGAAGCCTTCCTCCGCATTACCCCTCACTTCGGATTGTGGCTCAAGACCTTCAAAGTGGAGCCGAAGATGATCAAGGGCATCAGGCAGAGTGCGGAGGGGCTGTTATAAGCAGGAATGCGGATGCTCCATGGCCCGAGGGCTATTTTCAAGAGGAGCTTAATTTATGGCAGCAGGAGTAGTTTTATATCACCGCTCCCAGGGGCTCCAAATGGGCGGCGCCACCTGCCTTCCGCTCGGGTCCTCCACTGCGGCTGGCGTCATGGGTTAACAAAGGGCTCGACTGGGACCGCCCAGGGCGTACCTAGCATTGCGGGGCCGTATTCGAGACCTCCTAGAGAGAGATCAATCTGGTCGTAGTAGCGCAAGTCATGTTGATTCGCCGCACCTTGCCCCGCAAACGCCGCCCCTCCGCCTGTGGGAGTTTAATCCGGAGGGACCACGAGCTCTCCAACATTTTATGGGCGTAACGCCCGTGGAGATGTACCAACTGTTCTTCGGATCACAAGCAATGTGTCCGGACTTGACCGAGGACGCAGGTCTGAGCTGCAATCGCCCGGATACTCAAGTAAGTAGTCCTGCACCCGGACATGCTATCCACATATTTATCATAAACTTGCCCTTAAAAGAGCTATCCTTTAAGCAGGAGTGGATAGCGAAAGCAAAACTGATCAGGTGTCCGGCCCCCCTCCCTGAGACCACGCTGGATCCTGTATTAACCAGGATGCTAGAGGCCGAGCCCTTTGAAGAAGGCTAAGGGGGGAACAAGGGAACTACTACCTCCGTGAAGGAGGCTATCAAGAAAGGGGGGATTGAAAATCCCTCCCTCCAAGGGGAGAAGAGGACCGCTTCTGAAGATCCGGAGGCCAAAGCCTCGAAGCGGGGGAAGAAATCTTCACCAGAGGGTCCCGCGGCGGGAGATGCCCCGTCCGCACTATTTCCCCAAGGAGATCAGCCCTCCAGCGAGCCGTAAGTAAAGGGGGGCATTTTTTTCTTAAAAGAGAGACATCCCTGTTTTATTTCTTAAGGTTAACCAAAATTTACCTTGTAGTTCGGATCTCAGCCCTTCACAGCAGAGCTCGTCTTCAGGGGATCTTGATCCGGAGATGATGGAGAGCGAAACGCCTCCGCCTGCCGTACCGTTACGCGAGGTGGACGATGCTGAGGTGTCGTCACGGAGGGCTTCTCCGAATCCGGCGGGGCCAGAAGGCAGCCGTATGTCCCCTCAAAGTCCTCCGTGTCCGGCCTCCGAAAAAGGCCATCGGACGAGTCCGGCACCAACGGGTGTATGGTCGGAGGAGCTGAAGGATCTGCTTGGGCGAGCGTCTATCTCGGAAGATCACCGTACATTAATGGGTACGGTGATTGAAAGGATTTCATCCGCTGAGAGCGGATTGCATGAAGCCGTCGCAAGTTTCCGACGGGTTTTGAGGTACATAAAATGATGTACCTTCCGAGCGATTCTGCATATAAAATGCGCCTGTATAGATAGTAGCCCCTAAGACTTGGTGCGGTGTCAAAAAATGGCGGCGCCGAGTATCATAACCCAGTATAATATACGCTCTTCCTATGTAGGTGGCGAAGCGTCTGGTGGCTAGTCGGGCTGATGAATTTGCCGAACTGAAGCGGCAACTTGACGTGGCGGATGCGGACATCAGGCTTGTTAATAAGCGTCTTGACGAGTCACAAGGTATGCGACTTCTCTGCGGACACCTGGTAAGGGAGCTTGACGCCCATGCTTACAACATGTATGCTTAATGCAGATGGTGCCGCTGCTATGGAGAGCCTTCGGGCGGAGCTCACCCGGGCCAAGGAGCAAGCCAGAAAGAGTGATGCGGTCGCCTTAAAGGCGGCCGCAGAGCTAAAAGCTGAACAGGCTACTCACTGCCGAAGCAAGAAAGAAATGGCCAAGATGGCCGTGAAATTGAAGAATGCTACCGACCGTTGCGAGCTTCTTGAAAAAGAAGATCGAGTGAAACAAGAGGACCTGAAAAAGGCCACCACCGAGGCCAAGGATACTCGCTCTGCGATGAGAGCAATGAAGGAGGAGCTATGTCAAGCCGAAGGTATTGCGGCTGGAAAGCCCTTTCTGCTGCGGAGGAAATTCACGGATCCTAAGTACGCTCAATTGGACCGGCTGTGTGGTGCGGAGGATGCTTATCTGGACTTGGCGGCGAGTGCCGCAGACGCGGCCGAACACTTTCGAGGTCAAAAGGATCACGGAATGGAAGAGCTTTTTTGGTCGCAGTTCCATGGTCCGGAGCGTCCACTTCCGTTAACCGATCGTTTGGCCGAATGGGCTGAGCTGAATAGGTTGTCCGGACTTGCCATGAAGGCTGTCGTGACTCATTTGTGGCCGAAAAGCCCCAACCCGAAGAGTTATTTTGGCTTGGTGCAACAGTTCCTTGGTGCGGTGCCGCATATCGATGCAATGAAGCGGTCATCATGCATAGAGGGTGCGCGGATGGCTCTTGCCCGTGTCAAGACATACTGGGCGGAGATGAAGGCCACCGACGTTGCATCCCAAGATTCGGACAGAAGCCGAGTACCTGCCGAGCACTATTTTGAGGAAGTCCTGCAGGGCGCTCGTTTAATAGAGACGCAGTGCTCGAAGGATGTTATGTTTAAATGACATGTATGATTTGTGAAAACAATGTTTCAATTTAATAGAAGAGCTTTCTATACTTGTGCGTTCAAGTATTAAAACACCTCCTGTGCGGCCGTTGATGTATATGTGTATATAACCTGAAAGATGGCAGTCCTTGGCTTCAGCCCCCACGCTTTTATAGTGCGGGGTGTTTGCAAAAAGCGCATTTTCACACTTAATCCAACGTCTTCGGTCCTGTAAAGGAGGTGATAGCGTAACAAACTAGGCAACCGGACTATAATGCTTTATCACTTTCACTTAGCCATAGGAGTTCGATGGTGGGGCTACTATATAGCCCCTAGGGGCACCGCGTTCTCCGAATTCGAGGCGTGTATGTGCACGACCGGAAGCGGCCCTTCGTCAACGCGGGAAATTCTAAACATTTATTTGGGTCATCGAGTGGTTGACCAGTCTCACGCTATATCATGACAATCGGTTTTCGGCTTTCTCTCTTGAGGTGCTCACTGGCGAACCGAGGCACAATCGTAGTAGTTCTCCACGGTGCGCGTTAGCCGATAGAACGGAACATAAGGCAGCAAAACACAGGGCGGGCAAACCCAACATTTGACCAAAGACATGATTGAGCTGATGCATATAAGGCCTAACTCGAGACGCGAACACTCCCTAAGGTATTCGGTCTTTATGAAAGCAGGCAGAATAATGCCCTAAGCCCCAGTGTCCAGTGCAGCGCAAAAGATTCAGTGCGGCCGATGCCAAAACACCAGCCTCCTCCTCGGTTATTGCAAGAAACCGGGGGATGTGTATCAACGAGAGACAGTAAAAAAGGTTTACGCAGGGTCTTAATCTGAAAAGAATCCTTGCAACGGGTCCCTACTGCACGTCTACGCCTGTGTCTCCGTTGTGCCGTATCCTGGACGGGCGTAACACGTTGTTCATCTGTAAAAGAGAAGAACTTAGTTGAAAAGAAAAAAGATCATGCGAAAAATGTACTTTATATTAAATAAACAGAGTACGGTTCGAAAAGTGAATAAAATTGAGCTTTATTGTCTCTTGTTGTACATGCGTGTAGCCCCTAGTACGGGGGTATGCCGCTAGTAGGCGCCGGGCTCGTCTAGCCATGTCCGGGGTTCGAATGACCTATTCAGGTGCTTTGATTAGCAGAGCTGGATTGGTGTGGGGCTGTCAAGGCAGTCTCACGTTCTTCCGTGCTCGAGTAACACTTAATATTCCCTTTTAGTGAGATGATGCCGCGTGGACGGGCATTTTAAGTGTAAGAGATGCATAATGCGGTATTGCGTTAAATCGGCGAAAGCTTCACGCCCGATGAGTGCTTGATAGCTACTTTGAATGGGGCGATGTGGAAGGTTAACTTTTTTGGCGGAGGTTGTCGGATGAGCGAACACAACTTCTAGCAGTAGGAGCCCGTACAATGGGCATATAGGCTGGCATTACCCCTTTGAAGGAGGTGTTGCTATGGCGAATTTTGGTTGGGTCTATCCCCATTTTGCGGATTGTGTCACGATATAGCAGGTTTAGATCGCTGCCTCCATCCATTAGGACTTGTGTAAATTGGAGTCCGTCGATTATAGGATCTAATATCAAGGCAGTCCATCCTGCGTTCGGATACTTCGAAATAATCGATGATCGAAGGTGATTGGTTTTGACAACCATCGTTCGGACTCTCTCAGGATAGACCGTGCGGCGTGTGTTTCTATGGGCGCCGCTCTGTTTTTCCCTTTGTCACTTGAAGTGAGTTCACTGTTTTGATTTTTGTGGGAAATTCTTTTGTTTTCCGGTGCTCGATTGTGGGGTTCGTCATCGTCCTCGCTTGGTGTGTCGAGCCCCTTGTGTTCGACATTGAGTTTGCGGACTGCTTGAAGACAACAATCTCTATGGGTATGGTTTGCGGGCTTCCGGGAGTCTTGTGGATTTGGCATATTTTGTCCAAGATTTTGTTTAGGTTGGATAGCTCGTCATTGTCGTCCTTGAGGGCAGCTTTTATGGTTCTGCTGGGAGCTTACGAATCCGGCGTTGATTGCCGTGCTCTTGGGCTGTTTCCCTTTGTCCGCCTTTGGTCCTTGCTTGTGTCGTGGTTTTCCATTTCCATCCCCGACTTGGATGTACTTGGGTCGCTGGTATTGCATCTTGCCAATAACTGTCCTCTCCCACGCAAAAGCTGGTCATGAGGCTTGTTAATGCAGCCATGGTTCTCGGCTTCTCTGGCGAGGTGTCTGCGAGCCATTCGTCTCGGATGTTGTGTTTGAAAGCTGCTAAGGCTTGGCGTCCGGACGATCGACTATTTGGTTCTTTTGGTAAGGAACCTGTTCGAGAATTTTGGCTGACTCTCCGGGTTGTTGAGTTATGTGACTTAAATCGTCTGCATCCGGAGGACGGACATAAGTCCCTTGAAAATTTGCTCGAAAAGCATCCTCGAGCTCTTCCCAACTTCCAATGGTATTTTCCGGGAGGCTTTTGAGCCAATGCCGGGCTGGCCCTTTGAGCTTGAGGGTTAAGTATTTTATGGCGTGGAGATAATCTCCTCTAGCCATGTGTATGTGGAGGATATAATCCTCCATCCAGACTCCAGGGTCTATTGTTCCGTCGTATGCCTCTATGTTTACGGGTTTGAATCCCGCTGGGAATTCGTGATCCAGCACCTCGTCGGTGAAACACAGGGGGTGTGCGGCACCCCTATATTTGGGTGTGCCGTGATGTTCGGATATTTGGCGTGTTGCATTGCTTGAAAGAGCTTGCTTTCTCGGCCCATAGATGGACCTAACTGGGCCATCCTTTTGATGCGAATCCTTATGCGGATCGCGTGCCGAATTGTGTGCGGCGCCGCTTGCCGCTCCATGTTTGCCATGTGGTCGTCTATCTGACCGGGCGGCCTCTTTGTTCTTTGATTGCGGGGGCTCTACGGCCTCCTCATCGAATTCGGGCAGTAATTTGCGCTTCGGGTAGCTCTTTGTTTGGCGGATGTCGCCGTATTTCTCTGCGGTGTTGAGTACTTTGCTCCATCTGATTACGAGTGCATCTTCCGCTGTTTTGAGCTTCCTCTTACCTTTTTCAGGCTACAGCAGATGGCGGCGAGCCTTTTGTGGAGGTTCTTCTGCTCCAACAATTTGTCTGGCGTGAGATCATCCGGACTGTTATCTTCGCCGGGGACGGGTTGTTTATCCAAGTTGTCCTGTTCGGACGGTTGCTCCATAGCATGTTGGTCGTCCACTGGTTCGCCCTTCTCTATGGCTGGGTCTTTGTCGAGGCGGGACTTGGTGCGGCGTTTATGTTGCCGTTTTGACTGCTTTTCGAGGGATTTATCCTTCATACTGTCCCGTTGTTCCTCGTCGTCACTTCCTTTAGGTGTATCCACCATGTATACTTCGTGGGATGAGGTGGCTGTCCAGTATCCTATAGGTGCTGGTTCATGGTTGTCTCCTACATCATCGTCCATACTGTCGATGTCTTAGGAGTCGAAATTGAGCACGTCGTTTAAGCTTTCGACAGTGGCTACAAAGTGGGCGGTGGGTGGGCGTTGAATTTCTTCGTCGTCCGCATCCCAACCTTCCTGACCATAGTCCGGCCAGGGCTCTCTTGATAAAGGGAGAGACTTTAGTGAATTCAGGATGTCGCCAAAGGGCGAGTGCTGAAAGATGTCCGTGGTAGTGAACTCCATAACCGGCGCCCAATCGGATTCGATTGGCAGGGGCGCGGAGGGTTCGTAGTCCGGAGAGGAGTCCGGCACCTTGGAGTCACGGTCTTCGCAAAGGACAGGGATGGAGTTCGGCTCGATCATTTGTAGAGATCGTAGCCCCGAGGCGGTGTCCAACCACTCTTCCTCGATCGGAGGAGTCGGCTCGAGCTAAGGTTCGAGCGGACAGTGTGCGGCCTCGAGGCCTCGCTCGTGGCGAGCTAGATCGTGCCCATCGAGACAGTGCGGCGCGCTTGGCTGTGGCTCTAATCCGTCGAAGATCAAGTCTCCGCGGATGTCGGCCGTGTTTCCAAATCTGACCTGATGGCCAGGGGTGTAGCTTTCGATCTGCTCCAAATGGCCAAGTGAATTGGCCCTCAGTGCAAAGCCGCCAAATACGAAGATCTGTCCGGGGAGAAAAGTCTCACCCCGGACCGCGTCGTTGTTGATGATCGAAGGAGCCATCGGGCCTAAGGATGACGACACAGAGGAACTCTCAATGAAAGCACCAACGTCGGTGTCAAAACCGGCGGATCTCGGGTAGGGGGTCCCGAACTGTGCGTCTAGGCGGATTGTAACAGGAGACAAGGGACACAATGTTTTTACCCATGTTCGGGCCCTCTCAATGGAGGTAAAACCCTACTCCTCCTTGATTAATATTGATGATATGGGTAGTACAAGAGTGGATCTACCACGAGATCAAGGAGGCTAAACCCTAGAAGCTAGCCTATGGTATGATTGTTGTTCGTCCCACGGACTAAAACCCTCCGGTTTATATAGACACCGGATAGGGTTAGGGTTACACAGAGTCGGTTACAATGGTAGGAGATCTACATATCCGTATCGCCAAGCTTGCCTTCCACGCCAAGGAAAGTCCCATCCGGACACGGGACGAAGTCTTCAATCTTGTATCTTCATAGTCCAGGAGTTCGGCCAACGGTGATAGTTCGGCTATCAGGACACCCCCTAATCCAGGACTCCCTCACCGTCGGCCAATAAAATCCTGTACGGAAGGCCTTGCTTATAAGGGCCCGGGCTGCAGCGTGGTGCCCGCTGAATCTGGCATGAATTTCAGCCAAAAGATTCCGCCCTTCCTCTTCGGAGATACACCTTTGAAGGACTCCGGTGGTGCTTTTCTTATAAATCTCTCCCTCATGGACTTTATAGGCTTTAGATCGCCGCACTATGCAGCGTGCCTCGTTTTGGTCCTCGGGAAGTTCCTGCCTGGTTAGGTAGGCTAGGAATGGTTTTGTCCACGGGCAATGACTGCCATTATTACGTAATTTGAGGATGTTACCGTTGGCGAGCCTCCCGTTGTGTCGAATTTTCGTGTCGGGCGGTGCGGTTGGGTCGGGCTGTTATTTCGGATTCCCCTTCCCATAATCTGGATGGCTTGAATAGCCTCTCCAAGAAAATGTTGGGGGACTGCATCACGCTTTGCCAATCGTGCCAAGGCGTCTGCTTGCTGATTGTTTTCCGGGCTATATGGTGAAATTGAGTCCCTCGAACCGAGCTGACATTTTAGGGCGACATTGCGATAAGCTGCCATTTTTGGATCCTTGGCATCAAAGTCTCCATTTATTTGGGATATCGCGAGGTTGAATCCGCGCACCTCTAGGCGTTGGATGCCCATGGAGACCGCCATCCGGAGACCATGTAGAAGGGCCTCAGATTCGGCTGCGTTGTTGGAGTCCGTATACATTATCTCGAGTACGTATTGAAGCTGTATCTCTGTTGGGGACGTCGAACGACGCGGACCCTGACCAGCCAACATTTTGGAGCCGTTGAAGTGCATGATCCGGTTGGAATATGTGTCGTACTCTTTAGGGAGTTGACTTGATCCATTCGGCGACGAAGTCGGCCAAAACTTGCGACTTAATAGCTCGCCGTGGCTTATAGGTTATGTCGAACGGGAGGAGCTCAATGGCCCATTTGGCAATCCGTCCCGTCGCGTCATGGTTGTTTATAATATCGTTAAGAGGTACTTCGGAGGCTACTGTTATCGAACACTCTTGAAAGTAGTGTCGCAGCTTCCGGGATGCCATAAACACCGCGTACGCTATCTTTTGATAATGCGGGTACCGTGACTTGCATGGAGTGAGGACAGTGGACATGTAGTAAACTGGTTTTTGAAGAGGGAATTTGTGTCCGTCCGTTTCTCGTTCGACGACGAGCACTGCGCTTACAACTTGATAAGTTGCCGCAATGTATAATAGCATTGGTTCGCCGATGTTAGGCGCGGCCAGGACCAGGTTTGTTGCCAATATGGTTTTTATTTCTTCGAGTCCGGTCGTGGCAGCATCCGTCCACTCGAAGTGTTTGGTGCGCCGGAGGAGGCGATAAAGGGGTAATGCCTTTTCTCCCAAGCGGGAGATAAAGCGGCTTAGAGCCGCCACACATCCAGTCAATTTTTGTACTTGTGTGAGGTCCTTTGGGATATCCAATTGTGACAGATCTCGGATCTTGGCTGGGTTTGCTTCAATTCCTCTACCGGATACAATGAATCCCAGGAGCTTTCCGGCTGGTACGCCGAAAACGCATTTTTCCGGGTTAAGCTTGATGTCATATGTTCGGAGGTTATCGAATGTGAGCCTCAAGTCGTCTACTAGAGTTTCGACATGCTTGGTTTTGACGACCACGTCATCTCGTATGCCTCCTTTGTTTTGTTGATCTGGTTTGCGGACATATACGGATCATGCGCTGATATGTTGCGCGGCGTTTTTGAGCCGAAGGGCATTGTGTTGAAGCGAATGGGCGTATGGGGTGATGAATGCCGTTGCGGCTTGGTGCAGCTCTGCCATCTTAATTTGATGGTAGCGGAGTATCGTCGAGAAACACAATGAATCGTGTCCTGCGGTAGCGTCGATAATTTGATCGATGCGGGGAGGAAGGATCCTTTGGGCAAGCCTTGTTGAGGTCCTTGAAATCAACGCATAGGCGCCAGGATTTGTCCTTCTTTGGTACCATCACCAGGTTTGCTAGCCAGTCTGGATGTTTTATATCTCTGATGAATCCGGCCTCCAATAGTTTGGCTAGCTCCTCTCCCATGGCTTGTCTCTTAGGTTCGTAGAAACACCGAAGAGCCTACTTGACTGGCTTGAATCCTTTTAGGATGCTGTGCTCGGCCAGCCGGCGTGGGATTCCTGGCATGTTTGAAGGGTGCCAGGCAAAAATGTCCCAATTTTTGCGTAGGAATTCTCGTAGTGAGACGTCTACGTCAGGGTTTATTTGCGCCCCGATGGAGGCTGTTTTTGTAGGGTCCGTTAGATGGACTTGGAATTTGACTATTTCGTCCGCCGGTTTAAAGGAGGTGGACTTGGATCTTTTATCCAGTATCACATCGTCCCTGTTCACCGTGGAGCGCAGTGCAGTCAGTTCCTCGGCCGCTAGGGCTTCGGATAGTGCCTCAAGGGCCAGTCCGGCTGTCTTATTTTTGGCGCGGAGTGCTATGTTCGGGTTACTACCAAGAGTGATGATTCTGTTGGGCCCGGGCATTTTGAGCTTCATGTACCCGTAATGGGGTATAGCTTGAAAAATTGTGAATGCCTCTCGCCCTAAGAGGCGTGGTATCCATTGCTGAGCAGGGGCCACTTGGGCGTGACCTCCTCGGACATGTAATTATCCGGCGTGCGAACACCACATCCGGTGTGATTTTTCTGACAAAGACGCTTCACGACCGGGATTATTCCTCTAAAGGTTGTGCTGCTTCGCTCAATGCGGCTCTAGTCTATTTCCATTTTTGAAGGGTTTCCTCGTAAATGAGGTTCAATCCGCTGCCACCGTCCATGAGTACCTTGGTAAGGCGAAGGCGTCCACTATTGGATGAGGACCAATGCGGTTTGGTGCTCGGGCTGTTGAATTTAGGTTCATCACGGCATTGAAGGTAATAGCCGTGTCCTCCATGGGTTTATTGTTGCTACTTGGTAGACTTCGGTAAGGCTGCGGAGTGTTCGTTTCTGCATATTATTTGATGCGAAAGTCTCAAACACTGTTAATATCGTACTGGTATCCCTGGGCTGGTGCTCTGTGGATTCTTGAGTTAGAAGCTCTTCGCCACTTCTGGCCACCTGCCGGAGTATCCAACATGCTCTAAGGCTATGAGTTGGTGTGGCGCCCTCGTACTATGAATTTTGCGTGGTCCATTGAGCCATCCCTCGATCGGTTCCATGCCCTATAGAGGTTTTGCTTTTTGGTGTTTAACCCGGTGCTGGCGATAATGCACCCTTTTATTTCGGATGGGGTTGTATTTAGGGCGGATTGTCCCAAAATTTTATTTGGTTTTCCAGCGCTTTCCATCGCACAGTACTTTCGTACTATGGACGCCAAGTCAGCGAAGCGTGTAATTTCACGGTGACTTATGGCGTTGAGGATTCCGTTGTCATTGCAATCATTGCAGAAGAATGAAATCGCATCCTCCTCGCGGCAGTCCTTTATCCTGTTCATGACCAGGAGGAATCTGGCCCAGTAATGGTGTACTGTTTCTGCGGGCTCTTGCCAAATTTGGGATAGATCGCTTATGTTTGGGTGGGCGGGTGGAATTAAATCCGGAACCTCGCCCAATCTGAGACTCAGGGGCCAAGGGGTTACCAAACTCGGAAGCTTGGGTTCTTGGATGTTGTCCAATGAATCTAGCCTGCTGCCTGACTTTAGGTTCGGGGCTTGAGTGACGTCCTCCCCTCCGCGGGTATCCGGCTTGGAGGGATCGGGAATCCGGACATAACTAGTCCTTAAGATAGATGAAGGCTTGCCGCATTGTTCCTCCACCACTGCAACGTGATGGATGACCTGGGGAGAGTTAATCTCTCTCGGATCGGGTTTAGGCCCAATCGATCATAGTCCGTAGCGACTCCCAGGGCGGCGATGCGATCCAAGAGCTCGTTTAAGGAAGAGAGCTCCATCGAATCTAACTGCTCGGCAAGTTCCAAGTTGACGTGAAGATTGCTTTCGATGACCCGAGAGGTCATCGTCGGCGAGGCGGCCGAACAGGCGGTCATAAGAAAACCGCCTAGCCGGAGAGTTTGGCCGATAGCCAAAGCTCCATTAGCAACAGTGCCATCTTTAAAGACGGGATGAGGCATCCTTCTTGATGGCGACGTCACAGCGGAACTCTCAATGAAAGCACCAATGTCGGTGTCAAAACCGGCGGATCTCGGGTAGGGGGTCCCGAACTGTGCGTCTAGGCGGATGGTAACAGGAGACAAGGGACACGATGTTTTTACCCAGGTTCGGGCCCTCTCGATGGAGGTAAAACCCTACTCCTTCTTGATTAATATTGATGATATGGGTAGTACAAGAGTAGATCTACCACGAGATCAGAGAGGCTAAACCCTAGAAGCTAGCCTATGGTATGATTGTTGTTCCTATGGACTAAAACCCTCCGGTTTATATAGACACCGGAGAGGGCTAGGGTTACACAGAGTCGGTTACAATGGGAGGAGATCTACATATCCCTATCGCCAAGCTTGCCTTCCACGCCAAGGAAAGTCCCATCCGGACACGGGACGAAGTCTTCAATCTTGTATCTTCATAGTCCAGGAGTCCGGCCAAACGTTATAGTCCGGCTATCCGGACACCCCCTAATCCAGGACTCCCTCACCTGAGTCTTGGACTTAAGTAAAGTTTCAGTTCCTGCTCTCGACAACGGTCGATCCGACCAGCCATGGATATTCTGCCACGCCCTATCCGGAAGAAATTTAAAAGTGCTTTGTAACTGATGATTAGTCGATCAATTTCTCTTTGCTAAAAAAAGTCGATCAATTTCTCAATCTAAGGGTCTCTTTGATTCAAAGGATCTTCATAGGATTTTTAAAGGATTAGAATCCTTAGAATTTTTTCCTACATTGGTCGTTTGATTCGTAGGATTGAATCTTGTAGGATTTTTTCTAAGGATTTATTTGTACTACATTTCACAGGAATTCTAGCATCCACTCCTACCTCTTGGAAGAAATCCTTTGCTTTTTCCATGACACAATCAAACAAACTCAAATCCTATAGGGATCCAGTGGACATGCCATTTCAATCCTACGTTTTCCTATTCCTATGTTTTTGCAATCCTACGAATCAAAGAGGCCCTAAACTCCCCCCCTCTAAAAAAGGGTTACTAAAAAAGAAAATCTAAAAAAATAGAGCGGTTGTGTTAAAACGATCTCAAATTTTCTCAACAGCTTGCCTTGAGAAGTGCAGGCCCACAGGAAAACCCTAGCCGCCGCAGGTGTATCCTTCATTTCAATCATCGTTGTTTTTCTGGCCTCTGATGGCCACTCTAGTCAAGAGGCAAGGGGGCGAGGGGACTCCACGGGTCAATTGTCGGGCAAGTACTTGAACTACCTTCTTTTTGTTAGGTGTGTGTATCTTTGACAATTGAGACACTATTGTACGAAATAAAATTCTCTAGCTTCATCTTTGTTCTGATTGATGCAAAGAGAGCCTTGGCTTAGTGGTTGAGCATGCAGTTGTGCATCCTAGTGACCCGAGTTCAATTCCTAGAATTGATAGGTGATGCACAGGCGTTTTCCCTTGATTATTGAGGATAAAGCTCGGTGTGCAGTGGAACCTCTCATCAAAAGATATCTTGATACTCATTTAAAAAATTTTGAGGACCATGTTTATCTTGGTACTCATACTAAAATGGTTGTATGCATTCCTGGTTTGTGCAGAGGACGGTAAGTGAAAATCTCTCCCATTTTTTAGATTATGTATGGCGCCGCCGGTGATGGGGACGATGGGGATCTAGGATACAGCCCCGATGACCCACAAGTATGGGGGATCTATCGTAGTCCTTTCGATAAGTAAAAGTGTCGAACCCAACGAGGAGCAGAAGGAAATGACAAGTGATTTTCAACAAGGTATTCTCTGCAAGCACTAAAATTATCGGTAACAGATAGTTTTGTGATAGGATAAATCGTAACGGGTAACAAGTAACAAGGTGCAGCAAGGTGGCCCAATCCTTTTTGTAGCAAAGGACAAGCCTACACAAACTCTTATATAGAGCAAATTGCTCCCGAGGACACATGGGAATTATTGTCAATTTAGATCTCATCATGCTCAAATGATTTGCGTTTGTTACTTTGATAATTTGATATGTGGGTGGACCGGTGCTTGGGTGCTGCCCTTCCTTGGACAAGCCTCCCAATTATGATTAACCCCTCTCGCAAGCATCCGCAACTACAAAATAAGTATTAAGGTAAACCTAACCATAGCATGAAACATATGGATCCAAATCAGCCCCTTACGAAGCAACGCGTAAACTAGGGTTTAAGCTTCTGTCACTCTAGCAACCTATCATCTACTTATTACTTCCCAATGCCTTCCCCTAGGCCCAAATAATGGTGAAGTGTCATGTAGTCTACGTTCACATAACACCACTAGAGGAAAGACAACATATATCTCATCAAAATATCGAACGAATACCAAATTCACATGATTCCTTATAACAAGACTTCTCCCATGTCCTCAGGTACAAACGTAACTACTCATAAAGCATGTTCATAATCATAATCAGAGGAGTATTAATTATCATTAAGGATCTGAACATATGATCTTCCACCGAATAAACCAACTAGCATCAACTACAGGAGTAATCACTACAAAAAAAAGACACATCCGTGACATTTTGGGCGAGCAATTTTTTTACATCATACATATGACACTTCTATAGCGATAATTGTGACAAAACCGGTATCATCATAGATGTGGTGGGCTCCTACTTCTATGACAAAAAGCATGACGAGAAAATGGGCTTTTCGTCACAGGCGGGCGGAGACGCAGCTGCATGACATTCGTTGGGCCGTCCATGACGGAAAAAAGCAGTGGTGAAGCGAGGCGAGGAAAATTTCGTGGAGTTCCGATTCACGGTGGGAGGTCGGGGCTGAGCGATGCATCGCTTTCTCGTACACGTCACGCGTGTGTGTGCGGCGTTGGCTCTAATCGAACCCGAAGCGAGACATTGGGCTCTAATCGAACCGAGTGATTGCACTGCGAGCTCGCGTTCTCGAACCCGAGCGATCGATCGATGGTGTTAAGCGAACCCGATCGGCGATTCTTCGTTCGCTGCTAAGCGAAGCCGATCGATCTGCCTCTGGGATGAAGCTGTGGCGTTGCGGGGGTTTTGGATGAGCGAGTGGCGGTGGCGTTGCCTCCGGATGAACGGGACCCGTGGTGTGGAGGGCTGGATGAGCGATGAGCGGTGGAGGGTGCCCGTGGAGGGTGGTTGAACAGGACCCGTGGTGTGGAGGCTGGATGAGCGAGATACGGTGGAGGGGTGGTTGAGCGATGGCGGTGGAGTAAGCGCGCGGTGGAGGCTGGATGAGCAGGAGCCCGTGGAGGTGGAGGAGGTCGACGGTGGAGATGAACAATATCCCGTGGAGTCCCATTTTGCGGTACGCCAAACCCCTCCCGATGAACAGGACCCCCGTTTCGACCGTAGGAGGTCCGTTTTGTCCGTTTTGCGGTACGCACACCCCTCTCGATCAACAGGACCCCCGTTTCGACCGTAGGAGGTCCGTTTCCTCCGTTTTCCGGTACGCCACACCCCTCTCGATCAACAGGACCCCCATTTCGATCGTAGGAGGTCCGTTTCCTCCATTCTGCGGTACGCCAGGCCTCGTTTCCATCACCTGTTCCGTCCAAGCCCTCCCGATGAACACGACCACGCATTCCGTACCGACCCAGCCGGTTGGCTCCCACGCATTCTGTTGCCTCCCGATGAACACGACGCATTTCGTTGCCTCCCCATGAACACGACGCATTCTGTTGCCTCTCCATGACGACGCATTCCGTTGCCTCCCCATGAACAGGACGACGACGCTGTTTCTCCGTTCCGACCCAGCCATGTACACAGCCCTGGCCGTACGTATGCGCGAGTAGGCATTCGAGACCTCGCCCGTATGCACACATACGTGGTCGTATTTTCTTTCTTGCACCCTGGCCACTGTACGTACGTGTACATGCTACATGCGCACCTCTACTACGACACGTGCGCGCCTCTACTACGACATGTGCTTGCCTCTACATCGACCAGTATGTACGTACACGTTCGTGACTAGAATAACAAAGCTACGTACGCTTCGACCAGGTGGGTCCCGACTGTCAGGCACTTCCTTGCGTGCGAAGATGTAGCTGGTGGGTCCCAGCAGTGAGGGGGCGAATCGTTTTGTTTTTTTTCCCGGATGCACTTCCTTGCATGCGAAGGTGTAGCTGGTGGGTCCCAGCAGTAAGGGGGAAAACTTTTTTTTCACGAAATTCGGTGGCCCGTCCGGTGGGTCCCCGTTGTCAGGTGGAGGAATAATTATTTTGCACGTAATAAGGAGGCACTTCCTTGCTGCGGCCGTGGACCCAGCTGTCAGCCTCTCCATGTACAGTCCACGTCCGATGGAAGCCGTTCCTTGACCATGTTGACCATGCCGCGCAGAGAGTACCAGGGCGGTGGACGACGGCGAGGCCTAGGAAGGGGACGACGCGGAGCCGGGGAAGACGCGGCAGTGGATGCCCACGCGTAGAGGAGTACGAGGGTTCACTGGTTCGCTACGGTGTGAGGCTGCCGTCGCCGCATAATAACAGGGGGTGTGGGTGAGTAGAGGGATGGCCTGACCAGCGGTGGGAGTAGTAGGGGGCGGTGAGGCCTCCGCCGCATCGCAGCCGGCCATAGGAGACAGGAGCACGAGGCACGACCGACGCTGGTTTGGGTGGCTGGAGCAAGAAGACCAGAGGTTGAAGAAGCACTACGACCGTTGGATGGACATCGTACGGTCACTGGAGCTAGAATCGTGCATATTGACTAAGTTGACAAAGCCCTCCATCCCCGTCAACTTAGTAGGCCACAAGTCAGCCTGCCACTATACTGGGTCCCAGCTAACAGGAGTATTCATTTTTTTGTGCGTAATAAGGAGGCACTTCCTTGCATGTGAAGATATAGCTGATGGGTCCGAGCTGTCAGCAGCGGTAACGTATTTTTCACGAAATACAGAGGCCCTTTCGGTGGGTCCCTGATGTCAGGTGGAGGAATCATTATTTTGCGCATAATAAGGAGGCATTTCCTTGCGTGCGGCCGTGGACCCAGTGTCGGCCTCTCCACGTCTGATCCACTTCAGATGCATGTCGGTCGTTGACCATGTTGACCAGGCCGCGCCGAGAGCACCAGGCGGTGGGCGATGGAGAGGCCTAGGAAGGAACGACACGGAGGCAGGGAAGACTCGGCGATTGTTTCACGCGGGGGAATCTGTTGTCTGACGAGGGTTTACTGGTTCGTCTACCGTCGCCGGAGAATAACAGCAGGTGTGGGTGAGTAGAGGGATGGCTAGGACAACGATGGGAGTATGGTGCGGCGGTGAGGCCTGCGCGGCAGCAGAGCCGGCCGTGGGGAGGAGGGAGCAGGCAGTCCCGCCGACGCTTGTTTCAGCGGTTGGAGCAGGAAGAGCAGAGATTGAAGAAGCACGACGGCCGTTGGATGGACATCGTACGGTCACTGAAGCTAGAATCGTTCATATTGACTAAGTTGACAAAGCCCTTCGTCCCCGTCAACTTAGTAGGCCCACAAGTCAGCCTCCCACCATGGCGGGTCCCAGCTAGCAGGGGGAGTATTCATTTTTCTGTGCATAATAAGGAGGCACTTACGGTGGGTCCGAGCTGACAACGGGGAGAATGTTTTTTTCGTGAAATACGGTGGTCCGTTGTCTGGTGGGTCCCAGCAGTCAGGGGGGAAACGTTTTTTTCATGAAATACTGGTGGCCCGTCCGGTGGGTCCCTGCTGTCAGGTGGAGGAATAATTATTTTATGCAGCGTAATAAGGAGGCACTTCCTTGCGGTTGCCGTGGACCCGGTATCGGCCTCTCCATGTACAATACTCTTCGATGGAAGTCGGTCATTGACCACATTGACCACGCCGGCGAGAGCACCACGCAGCGGTGGGCGACGGCGAGGCCTAGGAAGGGGACGCGGAGCCGGGAAGACGCGGCGGTGGATGCCCACGCGGAGAGGAGTCGAGGGTTCACTGGTTGGCTGCGGTGTGAGGCTGCCGTCGCCCATTGAGAATAACAGGGGAGTGGGTGAGTGGAGGATGGCACGGCCAGCGGTGGGAGTAGTATGGGGGCGGTGAGGCCTCCGCGGCAAGACAGCCGCCACGAGAGGCAGGAGCATGCGGCACGACCGGCGCTGCTTTGGGCGGCCGGGCAAGAAGACCAGAGGTTGAAGAAGCACTACTGCCGTTGGATGGACATCGTTGACCACGCCGCCGCCGCCGAGCAACAGCAGGCGGTGGACGACGGCGAGGCCCTCTGAAGGAGCGACACGGAGCCAGGAAAGACACGGCAGTAGCTACCCACGCGGTGGAGAGTACGAGGGTTGACTAATTCGGCTGCCGTCGCCGGAAAATAACAGGAGGTGTGGGTGAGTAGAGGGATAAACAGGCTAGGGATGCGAGTATGATGGGGCTGTGAGGCCTACCCGGCAGCACTGCCAGCCACGGGAGGCGGGAGCAGGCGGTTCCGACGGCGCTGGTTTGGGCGGCTGGGGCAGGAAGATCAGAGATTGAAGAAGCACGATTGCCGTTAGATTGACATCTAACGGTCTGATGCTGGTAGAGTCGATTGTTGACTAAGTTTATATTTTGAGAAACCTTGTGTATGCATGAACTTAGTAGGCCCACAAGTCAGCCTCCAAATCTGTGGCAGACAACATAAAGCCCATTTGCTATTTTTTATAATTTGCAGCCCATTTGCTAATTCTTAAGTAATTTATTACAACCCATTTTCTGTCCAGGACCATGGTCAAAAAGTTCAACCTTATTTTGCATATTTCGGTGGAGTCCGAACTGTTGTAATCCCGAAATGATAAACATTTTTTAAGAACTTATTGATTTGCCAAAAAAATTGTTTTGTTTTTGTAAGCAAATAAGACGTGGGACAATTGAGTTGGTTTAAGGGAAAACCAGTGGTAAAAAAATCAGCGCTGGGTGGGAAAAAACAACAAAAATAAGGATGTAAATATGAAAAGGGAATTTTATGTGTTTTCAATATAATGATACGTGTATATGAACTAGTAAAACTATAGGTAGAGATTAGAAAACGGATATAGGACAGGCGTTTCAAGAGGAAAATAGAACTGGGCTGTGTGTTTGATTCAGTAAAAAAACTGCCTGCGGATGTTGTAAGACAAAATATAACTAACGCTGGTGGGCCAGAGGCCAGTAGATACCTGCTGGATCTTTGTGCCCCGTTGTCGTCATGGGCTTGGCCTGTTAAAAACAAAACCAACCCTGGACAGTCTACAACCCAGTTGAAACTTGCTCGACCTGAAAAAACAATATTCGTGCTCAATAAGCGAGAGAATTCTGCAAGTACAGACTGATAATTGGGATGCAGCACGGATATTGTTTTTTTATCGTGATAATAAGTGCATGCACTTGTTTCGAAAAAATTGGAGAACTGGGAATTCGAACGGCGGGTGCTTATGCTACCCATCAAATAAAAATCAGGTGCCTGAAAATTTGTTTCGAAACAAATGATTCAACTTTATATCCACATCAACCCTCGGCATGATGGTTGGAAGCAAATGCAAGTTCATACCAAAAGATCGTTAACAACAATACCAACTTGCGGACGACAAGGTAGTACAACTACCAATACCAAACTAACTTATAATCTTTTTACTCCTGGCCCTAGTGTTCGTCTGGTAGAAAATCTTGTAGAGGACCAGCTCCCGCTCCTTCTCTTGCTCTAGGTCCCCGAGGTGGTACTGGTGCATCACCCAGTTGGTCCTCTGCTGGTCGAAGTTCTTGTTGGTGTGCAGCACTAGAACCTTTTTTGCTGCCCGGCGGCCGGCCGTTGACCATCACCGACAAGGTATTGCCGGTCTTGTGCCACATCGCGTGCATGCCGCACTCCGACTGTATCTTGCGACACGTCCACGTGCCTTTTGAACGCCTGAATTGCTGCTGGAAGAATTGCTTCCTTAGGCCACTCGGTGTGATACCTGCAGTATTGTGGAATACAGGTTTTAGTGTACCTAGTTGGCATTTTCATAACATCTTTGGCATGTTGCGTCACTTGTTTCACTTTTATTAAGCGTCAAATTGTAATTGCTTCACCAGGTTTGCGTCTAAAAAGAAAAATAGAGCTATAAACAAAGGAATATGTTTGTGCAAGTAGACGGCCGATCGGTGTCTTACCCGGAAGTTTCTCAGGTTGGGTGTAGCATATGCGCTTTCGCTGCCGATGGTTGGTATGAACAAATCGATGAGAGGCTGAAATCTCATTTGTCAAGACTCACTTTGGCCTCAAGGTGCTCAATCAGCTCTGATCCGTGGGATCGAACTTGACGCCAGCCGGCAGCACCGACCAATCCTTCTTCGACTTGCATCGGTAATTCCATTTATATGGTACTCAATGTATGATCAATCGACTGTTCTAAGTGAATGATGAAAGATTTCGACAGATAAGTGGTACTCCAAATCTGAAGTCCAGAATACCCGAACACGCCGCCGGGATTCTTGTGTCACCTCACGTGCAGCGTGTTGTCACGTCAATTCAATGTGTGGATATGATGAATAATTTGACCGACGTATACTAGTACTGCTACTGTACTACTTACTAGTCGTATTTAGTGTCACAATTTATGCATAGGTTTAACTAACAAGTAAAATCCATCCTACCACCCGGTGGTAGTTACCCCACATATCTCATATACTACCATGTGGTACTATATATACTATTTTATTATTTTAAATATGTTCATATAATATATCTAAGATATTTCAAAGCAAGTTACATGAAAAAATTGGATATGAGCCCATAGTTTTTGTTATATTTGTGAAATACGTATATATTTGTACGTAAAAAAAATATACTCAAAACATGGTACATACTACCTAAAAATTAGTATATATACTACCTAATCATTGTTATATACTACATACTACACGTAGATACTCTTGGTTTCGGTAGATACTACATACAACATACAAAACGCAAGTGGTGGTAACTACCACTGCTTGTAGGAAACATTTGTTGTTGGCATGAACCACATTGCCGCATGTGGGCTTTGCAAAAGCCATCCGTCGCATGGAAGCTTGATGCCTTTCACACACTGAAGATTATCTGGCAACAAGCTGTGTCGACGAATCTCTGGATATGGTGATTCATGAAACCCATGGTATGATGTGTAAACACAGCCCCCCTCGCGAATGGAAGTTGCATAGCACAGTAATCATCGCCGGTGATATGATCTATGATTGGTTGGATGATCGGATAATTGAGCCTGAGGAACAAGGAGTGGTTGCCGAGGCTGTAAACCCGCCTCCAGTTGAATACACCTGGCCCAACGGAGCTGGGATGTTTCTCGAACACGAAGCAGCCATAGCCATCAATGTCACGAACGCCCCACACATTGTACAGCATGTGGTTTGATGTAATGGTTTGGTCAATTTGGTACGTACGAATGAGCATCAAATGACCACCATCAGCTGAACGAGCGATAAACCACCACCCATCGGCTGGTATGATTCCAGGTCCTGGAATCATGAAGGCCAGCGCATTTGCGTCTGCTGCAACAATTCAAATAGGAGACCAAAAGGACAAAAATAAACAATCATGTTCAGAGTATGTGTGGAATTAAGATTATTATAACAGTGACACATATCATAGACAGAGAATTGCAATACCGTGGTCATAATCATACCCCAAGTTAAAAAAAATAAGCCAATGGCTTTCATATTCTAGCAATATGTCATGGTTCAAACATCATGTAACAATGAGAGGAAAACAGCTATGACAGCGCCTACTCATATTCTACCATAACACTTACTACTACTGTTCTCATATCAACTCTAAGCAATAACATGCGTTGTTATAAAAATCTTGTAAACGAGAGTAACATATAACAATCATGATGTTATGCTCATAATATGTATTCTAACATTCATTAGATGCCAATTGTTCTCATATCAACTCTAGCAATAACATGTGTGGTCATAAAAATCTAGGAAATGAGAGGAACATATAGCAATGATGTGGTTATATACATGCTATGCATTCTAAATTTGTAACAAATGAACAGGTAGTCGTATTCATAAGGTAAAGATGAGATGAGATAGAACAATTACGACGATAGATTCCACGGTATAGGCAGCCAATGCAATGCGTCGATCACCGCGTAAACGATGCCATCGTGCACTATAGCATCAGACAGAAATGTTGCCTCAACAGGACTGATGATGAGCCATAACCATCCGGATTCCAGATAGACTAATCCCATGTTGAACAAGGCAATGAGCTTGTAATCCATGTAGTCTTCTGATGGTGTGGTCACTTTGCAGATTACAACTTTCTGCAAACAGAGGTTGAGCCAAAAGCTTGACGCGTCTCGTGCGTAGTAGGCAGGAGTGTTCGGCGGGTCGCGAGGCTCGATGGTGGCGGTATCAAACGATGGAAGGGTGATCTCTCGCTGGGTGTAGATATCCACGAGATGCCACGGACTACCGGTGTGGTGGATGAGGACGATCCAGTTGGCCTTCATGCCCGCCCAGTAGTGGCCGCGCATGAAGGACAGGTGGACGGGTAGTGGTAGCATGTCGAGGGGCACCACGGCAACCTCCGTAGGATCGTCAAGTCGGTGTCTAGGCCACCTGCGAGGATCGGGAATCAGCAAGGTGGTGTTGAAAAGAGCCGGCGGTTGCGACGCAGTAGAGGTACAAAGACACCGAGCATGCGGCGGATGGACGGTGCTGAGTAGGTCCATACGACTACAGATCTGCTCCAAGAGAACATCGGGAGGGAATTCAATCGCGGCTCTGCGTGTCGATCGGTTCGCCATTGGGGTTTTGGTGCCCATGAGCCAGCGGGAAGTGGATTGGTGGGCGGCGAAGAAGCTTCTCCTCGTGTGGCGAGCAAAGTGGCGGGGATATGGTACGCGAGCTACCAAGGAAGATGGCGCGGGCGAGCGAAAGGAGCGGGGTAAATGGTGTCGGGTGACGATGGGGAAGAGAGGAGGAAGAAGAAGAGAGGAGGAAGAAGAAGAGAGGAGGAAGAAGAGTGGAAGGCGGGAAGAAAGTGCATTCAATCTCAATTCTACTAGTATTACTACCAGGATATACCGTCCTTGAGTGTAAATAGTTACACCGATGACATGTGGGTCTACCACAACAGGGCCCATATGTCGCTTAATGGAGGATGAGGCGCGAGGCGTATTTGCGGCGTGCTCTCTTGGCAAACATGATGGCGATCTTGGGTAAGGCTGATTTAGTAACACCAACACGCTGCTTCAGCTTATTAATTACGTGTCCTTCTGCTGCAGCGTGTATTGTCACTTCACTGCGAAGACTAGTTGAATAGTTCTCTCTGACCGAGATGGGGAATAATGGATCGCAAGGACTTCCTTTCTATAGTATCCCTATGCCTCTACGCTCACTTCACTCATTTTGCTCCGTACCTAGTCACTTGTTGAAATCTGTAGAAAGACAAATACTCCGTATTTGGGAATAGAGGGAGGCTTTTACTCCGTACTATTTGGGAACAGAGGGAGTATCACCATATTGAGGGAACAAAGGAAGCTTTAAATATGAACATGTCAATGGGAGGGAGGAAGCCCCATGCATGCATGCATGCAACATGCAACACTCACACGTACACATGGACACACGCAACACTCACGCACCCATGCGGCACACAGCACGCAACGCAACACACACGCTCACGCTCAAGTGCTCAACCTACTCCCTACGTCCGTGAAAGACTGTACATTTAGAGATTTACACATTGACCAGGGCATAATTAATGCCCAAAAGTAGCAGACTTATGTGTGCATGCGACCATTGAGATAAGAAGATTAAATGAAGGCCGTTGCATGCTGTAATTAAGGATAGACATGTAGCCTATACCTACAGCACAAGTTGGTGCATTAGTTAATCAATATCGATTTAGATTAAAGGCTAAATGCATTGGAAGTGTAGATGTACATCATGTACTACACTCTTTGTTTTATAGCCGATGTACACTCTTTGTTGGAAGACCAAGGGAGGACACGTGCATGCACTCACATACACAGCCAGGGCGGTTCGCGCGCAAGGGTTGGACTCGTGTCGCGCCTGCGTAAAGTTTTGTTTAACTGATTTCTTTGCTCTGCCAACTGACAGTTGGGACCCAGAAACCAGGTGACAATTTAACCATTCAACAAAGTGCCACGTCGACTATGTGGCCGGTCAGTAGGGTGCAATACGGTGCTCTACGATGAGCTAGTGATCGTATAATCGCCGCAAAACTATATATAGTGACCGTAAAGAGCGTATTGTTACATATGTTGACCGCCAGTGTATTTTTCTCATTTCAAATTAAGCCATATTAATCGGAAAGGACGCAGTATTGACTACTACTACTAGTACTAGTACTACTTTGATGTGTCCCGTCAACTCGCCGAACGAGGAGAAGCTTGCTTACTACGCCTCTCCCGCCCACGTCTTGCGGTGGTTTCCAGGACGAGGAGAGGGTTTTGACTACCTCGCCTCTCCTCTCCCTCTCCTCGCCCTCGCCCTCGCGGTGGGCGTGCAGTAGTTCAATCGGTGTCGATTGCCGAAGCATATTGTACTGTAGTATCATCATTGTTGGACCTTCCGAAGAGGCGAAGAGCCAAGTGCAAGGTTCACACGAGTATGAACTGTTGAACCTCCCGAAGAGGCAAAGAGCCAAGCGCAAGGTTTTATAGGAGTTGTCGTCCTAGTAGGAGTGTACTACAACTATAGAGAATGATGCTACTGTATGATGCCGCCACGTCACGTATATCCAAAGTTGTGCCACCTTTTTTTTCTCAAAGAGCGTGTTGGAGCCCGTGCAACAACCACACAAGTTGCACGTACACATAACACATTTACTAGTAATAAATTCTAAAGGACAAATGCTAGTATGCCACACAAGTTCATCTCCAATTCATGTGATAAATTTGTGCACGACTAGTCTACATATATTCACAGCGCTACCGTTCACAATTACCGTACTCCACTTACATGTTATAGATGGGCTAAATGTCCTCCTCCAGGTTCCAGTCCCAGGTGTTCTTCATGGATGGCACGATCCATAGCGGTGGGCAACGAGAATCATTGTCGCAGCTTTCTAGTCCGGTTCCACACGATGGAGACTCATCCAAGCTGAAGTGGCATAAATCAGGGATAGCGTGTCCCAGCATGTCGTTCATCCGATGGTGCGCACTGAAGACACAACCATGCTTCATGAACGGCAGGCCTTCCGTGTCGTGCACGAAAGGTGGCATCCGCTTCACAATGGGGTAGTTGTCCCCGATGAAAAGCGATTACTCTCCAAGAGTGTTCCTCGGCACCCACGTAGCATCACGGGGGTCGAACTCGGCGCCATTCATCGGGTACACGCGGCATCCCAGATCTGGACACATGGTGACATAAATAGTCAAGGTCCATGCATAATAATGTTGTGCTCAAATATGGCGGTCAGTAATACTGTGCAACAAATAGTACTACTCCGGTATAGAGGAAGTAAAATAACCGGCTTATTATATATAGCCACTCTTGGCTACATGGATGAGATAGTAAGACATGGAAAAACAAAAATGGTGGCAGCTAGTGGGTTCAAGTCTTCAAGGGCCTAGCTAGCTATACGCGTCCTCCAAGGTAAAAAGTACTCCTACTAGTACTACAAAGTATACTACTAGTACAACAATGAAAGAGAAGGCGAGAGGGTTAAAAATGGAATACTGGGTAGATGGTGACGGTCCGATCGTGGTAGATTGTGTGACCATGTTGCACATCGCTGGTACCGTGGGTAACGATCGCTAAGATAGTTGATCCCAATATGCCAAAGTCAGCTACAAGGTTCCGTGTTAGACCGAATCGCGGATGCAAATGCACATCCAGGATCGACGATCTTATTTTGATCGGGGATGGTGGTCCTCGCAAAATATTGGAGTACCATTAGGGATGCAAATGATGGTTTGTGCATTCCGTTTGTAATCTCCCCGCATCAGAGGATGGCAACCAGATGAAACAAGTCCCCGGCTTGTCACCGCGAAGATGCGGCCTAGATGGCGACGGCGTCTTCGAACGATGTAGGGTACAGATCTGCCGCCGCCAACATGCGCCAGCCTCTGCCGTTACTGCCTCTTGCATTGATGGCAATCCTTATGTCGAACACCGTGATGAGATAGTAATCATCGTAGCTGTGTCGCTTTGTTGGCGGGTCTGCAATTGCTATCTTCTTCAATCTCATGTAGGCATCATCATACGTATTCAAGCCCAGCCAGTCCGGAAGGCCGATCCCAATGGTGGAGAAGGGGTCTACCGGAACGGCCGCACTGCTGTGGATGTTGTGCAAAATGATGGTGGCATCCGGCCGGAGGTATGCAAGCCAATCTTCGTTGGCACCAACCCAGATCTATGTATAAGACGGTGGGCAGCGGAGAAATTACGGGATGGAAATGGAATAACTAAGTACTACATGATCAAACTCCATTACTGACCTGCTCATCGGACAAAATCCGACTACCTCTCAACGTCGGCAACTCTAGCGGAGTCAACGTGCAACCATGGCCAGGGAGCGGTGGACTGTTCGAAGGATTGTCCCATAGAAGAACCTTCTCCTCGAGGATGCATGGAAGACCAACAAGCATGGCCTTTTCCCAAGCCTGTTTAAAGCGTCTTGAAAAAGTTGGTGCAGGAAGCACCGAGTCTTCGGCGGTGAGGACGTCGAGGCGGCGTCGCGATTTCTCCCAGAGGATCGTCGTCCAAGGTCTCCCAGCCCCGACAAGGAGGAGAACCGCCTGGCGAATCCATGGGAGTAGCGACGAACTGCCTTCTCTTCGGGGGGAGGGGAACTGGCGAGGAGGAGATAAGAGCGTAGTAACCTATAGCGACCCAACCTCAGACGGTCAAGTCTCTGTGCTTAAGTGTCATCCCTAGATTGGTATGCTGACACACACAGTACTCGAGGATTTATAACAGAGGTAAATCACATGTATAAAGTAACGCAAATCAGACGGTCAAGTCTCTGTGCTTAAGTGTCATCCCTGGATCGGTATGCTGAGACACACAGTACTCGAGGATTTATAACAGAGGTAAATCACATGTATAAAGTAACGTAAATACTATTACCTCAATCCAAAATAGCGGAAGTAACAAGGTTGTGGATTCCCATCAACACCAACGACAAAGTTGAGTGTAGAAATCGTAACCTAACGTATCACTTACTGTCAGAAGATCCTCGCAACATGAGACGTTGCAGCCACAAAGGGTCAGTACATTGAATGTACTGGCAAATTCACACCATAGGATAATGATGAATAATAACTATCACTACATGCATATTTGGCTGGTGGAAAGCTCTATGGTTATAGTTTTTGCGAAAAGCCAATTTTTCCCTACTACAAAGGAATATATTTTATTTAACTACAAAGTTGGTTGATAAAATATTGAGAAGGTAAACCCCCTCTCAACCCCAATTAAAAGTAATCATTAACCCAACAAATTAATTTAAGTAATATGATGAGATACTTAAGATACTCCAAGTACTAGATACTTAAGATTGTCCATAACCGGGGACACGGCTAACCATGATTAGATTGTACACTTTGCAGAGGTTTGTGCACTTTTCCCCACAAGACTCGATCGCCTCCGTTGGATTTCTCGCACTACATGATGTTTGAGAAACGGATGACCGAGACACTGTCTTTCAGAAACATTAACTCTTTACTCCGGCAGACCATACCAAACCTACAAACCCACTACCTGCTGATCTACCTCTTCAAGAGCTTAACGTAACTTACTCAACTATGCTAGAGCCCATAATAGCTTGTGGCTGCACATGGAAGTTTCTAGCATGAAAATATCTCGATTCCTTTGAGCACGGGTGGCGAACCATAGGATGATCACACGGTGTATCCCCGGATCTCCTAGGACAACACCGGTATATCCCGGTGTCCGGCAAGTCCATCGGTATATCCCTGTGGTGCCCCTACCAATCCACCCAGATGTGTATTAAAGTTGCCACCTTAAGTTGAACCATTAAGTAAACAATCTCACATTTGTCATGGAATACACTCAAACCCAATCCACGTCTAGGAGCATAGCACGGCAATATAAGCATAAAGTAGAAGTAACTCCCAAGGTGAATGCAGGACAATAGGTTCCTACCTCATCAACTACTTCCCAATACCCACATGTTATCAAACCTACTCATGCAATGTTTGAGGGTGAAGCTAATGCATAAAAATTGGGTATGAAAGGGATATGATCAAAGTGTGAACTTGCCTGTACTGTTGATGAAGATGATTCACACTCATAACTCTTGATAGTTCTACTCGTCACACTCCGTGCAATCTATCGTAGGCAAGCAATAGTAACCACACATAAGCAATCACTCAAAAGATCGGGAAGAACGAAGAAAACAATTTGAAAAACATCAAAACCAAGCAAATAACTCTTGCAACAGAAAAAAATTTCTAACAGTACCAAAATTAAGTGAATTTGGCCTTATCAGAAAGTTCAGGTCAAGATCTTCGATTTGCAAAAAGAATCAACTCAAACGGAGTTATAAAACTCAAGTTACAATCAAACGAAGTTTAAATACAAAACTGTTTGAATTCAAATATTAAAATTTTCAAAAACACGTTTAAGTTGTTTTACTAGATAGAGGGGATCATAACGAAGAAGTGGGCGTTGGTTTCGTTGGATTTGGACTAACGAGTAAAAAGTAGTGATCGTTTGAAAACCAGGGGCTAATCTGCAATTAAAAATACTTACAAACGGGTCCCTGGCCACAAAAACAAATCTAATATAAGAACGTTCGCTGCTAAGGCTTATATAGTGAAAACGTCCACTGCCAATGCTAAACGAACGAACGTTCGTTCACTAAACATACCGGTTAAAAAAAACCCGAATCCTAGATCTAATCCAAACCATCGATCGTAGATCGGACGGGGAGGAAAGAGGCGAGGCGTACCGCGGCGACGGTGGTTGCCGGCGGCGAGGGAGAGGGCGGCGGCTGGTCGGACGTCGACGGGGCGGCGGCTCCGGTGGGTCTCCGGCGGTGGCGAGGGTGTCAGGGGGCTCGGCACGGCGCGGTGGAGAGGATGGAGGGGGTGGCGTCGGTCGGGAGTGGCGAGGCGGAGCGGTGCGGCGGTGTGGATCTCCGGCGGCGGCGGTTAACTCCGGCGAGAGCGCGGCGCGGCTACGAGGCTCGGGGCTTCGGATTTTTTTGCGGGAAACTGGGCCGGGGTGCTCCGTTTATATAGGAGGGGAGGAGGTGGCGTGGAGGAGGGGGCAGGAGAGGCGGCGGGGAGAGGCCGGGCGGAGCACGGCGGCGGCGCTGGCGTGCGGGAGTCGGTCTCCGACCAAGGGTCGGGGACGACCGGGAGGTGGGCCGCTCGGCCTGCTTGATTGGCTGGGCCTGGGCCGGCCCAGTCAGCGGAAGGAGAAAGTTTCTTAAAAAACAATTTTTTTTCAGAGGACTAAAATATAAAAAACAAAATAACTAAAAATATTATATAGGCATATAATATATCAGTATTTTCAGAAAAAGTTTTCCTACAAGCTGAACAATAATCTAGAGTCAAATAAAATCCACACAAATTCAAATAATTCAAATAGTGCTACTGGTTCAATAAAACCTAATAAAAATCATTTTAAAAATACCAAAATTAATTCAAATTTATTTCTCTCCATTTTTCTGATGTAGGGAATCATTTTACCCTAATTTCCATATATTATATTTTTGGAGAAAAATAATCTGAATAAAATCCAAATAACTCCAAATTGAAAATAATTTCCAAAAGGACTTTAAAATTTGATCCTTTTAAACTCCCAACTCATATTTCATATGTTTTGAAGAAGTCATTTTATCTTCTCTCATGAAAATCATTGAGTTGCTTGAAGTTTGAGAATTTGAAATGTTTCCAAATGAGATTCAAATCTTTTCAAATCCCTTTTCATTTATTTAAAATGGAAGAAGTCATGTTATCTTCTCTCCAGGGTTTTGTGATGAAAAGAATTTGAATTCACGAGGAACCTAAAAGCAAAATGAAAGTTTGGGAAAGTCCTTTTATTCCCTCTCATTTAACTTTCAAAAAGTTTCGAATTCACTCACTTTCAGTAAATCAATCACACAACAATCAAATCTATCTATTTATTATAACATTCCAAAAGTTAGAATTTTGGGATGTTACAAACCTACCACCCTTAAAAGGAATCTCGTCCTCGAGATTCGGAGAGGCTAGCAAGAAATAGGTTAGGTTTGGGGTCTTCTCAAAAATCCATCGATCGTCTCCGGGGGTCTCGGGTGCTACCACCCTTAGAAGCATGGTTACGGTTCCATCAAAACTCATATACTCCATCCTTATTATCGCGCGTTGTCGGTCTTCTTAGATCGTAAGGATAATTCCTTCTCTGGGCTCTTCCGGTAGTGGCATAACCTTTTCCTCAATTATTTTGTCCTTTCCTCTTGGTAAGGTTATTCCGAGATTGGGTCTTCATAGCTGATAGGTCTGGCGCCAATACTAAACAACTATCGATATCTCATGGTGGTCAACAATTTATGGTTTGTCCTGCAGGAAATGGGTGCAGGTTGAAGCTCACCGATAACCTACGGTTGGCAACAACCGCAGTGTACAAGGGAAAAATACCTATACCATTCTAAGGTTTAAACAAGGTTTTGATCATCGTCTCTCTACTATAGGTAAGTCACTCAGATTTACCATCCCATATAGCAACGCGAATAATAAGAGTAAGTCGGTATGGTGATCAATCCATCCCGCACCCAAATAATTACCTTGTACATGGTTTATCGAATCTCGCATTCTAACACTCGGTCATCCTCACACGCATTGTAGACTTTTCTCTTGTCGACGAACCAAGTTCGGATAAATCCGTTGATTCTGCAAGCCAGACAAACATCTATCGTTTCTTCACAACTCTCAGGTTTTGCATTACTCCTATAAGATCGTCTATCGATAAAATCGTAACTTCTTCCAGGGTTTTTCCTTCAGCAAGAGTGTGCTTGCTTCTTGGCAGGTCCTGGGGCCTGTGGGTTATGGCCCATCTCATCACTTGTAGTTCTTGAACTTATCCTTGGGCTTCTGATCATTATTCCAACTTCCAACTTCCTAGTATTCTTAAATCCATCCAATTGCACTGTCTTCCTTCCTTCTATTGGCACCAAACTAGGACATGATTACTCAGACTCATCATGGAATTTACCTTGATCCATATTTCCAACATCATACCTCCTTTATATCCAATAGTAATTCATCTGTTCATCCTCGTGGGATATCCCACCTACCAAGATAAAAACTTATACTTATGAAGTCCATACTCCACTTCGTGGAACATCATTATCCTTTCCAGGGTCAAGCGTCCTTACAGGGGAATATTGGCCATCTCTGCATGGCACTTCTTCAACCGGGAAACGTGAAACACCTCATGAACTCCTGACAGTCCTTCGGGTGACTCCAACTTGTTGGCCACTTCTCCCATACACTCCAAAACTCGGTATGGTCCTACAAATCTCGGGGCCGACTTTCCCTTAACTCCAAATCGTTTAACTCCTCGCAGAGGGGACACACGAAGACATGCTCTGTCTCCAATTTCATAGACTACCTCCTTGCGTTTTTGAGTCTGCGTAACTTTTCTGCCTGGACTGAGCTACCTTCAGTCTATCTCGAATCAACTTAACATTCTCTTCTGACTCCTTGATCACATTTGGTACAAACAACTGACGGTCTCCAACTTCATCCCATATCAACGGTGTCTGGCTCCTTCTCCCATACAAAGCTTCAAAAGGGGCCATCTTCAAACTAGCTTGGTAACTGTTGTTGTATGAGAACTCAACGTAAGGTAGATTATCATCCCTACTAGATCCATAATCTAGCACACATGCTCTCAACATGTCCTCCAGAATCTGATTGACTCTCTCGGTCTATCCGTGCATACTCATGGATGAAAGGCTGATCAACTCTAGCCTAGTACCCAAAGTCCGTGCAGCTGATTCCAAAACTTTGAGGTAAATTGTGTTCCTCTATCTGATACGATGGTCCTCGGAACTCCATGCAGACATACGATCCTGGTCAAATATATCTTGGCCAACTTCGCACTTGTATAGGTGGTTTTCACTGGGATAAAGTGAGCCACTTTGGTCAAGCGAATCAACTACTACCCAGATAGAATCATATCCCGATCAGGTTTTGGGAAATCCGGTAATGAAATCCGTGCCAAGCTTATCCTACTTCCATTCGGTTATTGGCATAGGCTGTAGTAATCCTGCTGGCTTCTGATGCTCTGCTCTTACTCTCTCTGGCATACATCACCTACGACTACATACTCCGCAATATCCTTCTTCATACCAGTCCACCAGAAATGCTATTTCAAATCCAAATACGTCTTGGTGTTTCCAGGGCGAATCGAGTATGGTGAGTCATGAGGTTCCTGAAGTATTAACTTCCTGATCTTTGCATTATTAGGCACATATACACAATCCTCGAACCATAAGATGTCGTGCTCATCCTTACGAAAACCTTTGGACTTTCCTTTGATCATCCTCTCTTTTAACTCAGCAATCTCTTTGTCATCCTTCTGAGCTTCACGGATCTTTCCCAACAATGTAGACTGAACTTCCATTGCTGCAACAAAACCTTTGGGAACAATCTCCAACCGAAGTTCCCTGAAAATCCTCGGCTAACTCCTTTGGTAATCCTCCGCTTATGAGGGTATTCGTCCTTATTTTCTTTATGGTCGTGTCCTATTTCTCAAAAATCTTGCGTGCACTTTCTCCATATCATTTCCATAAGGCTTCAACTTCTGGGACACAAGCGGAGACTTTACCAGAGTCAACTTAAATTCTTCCCAAACGGTTACTCCTTGCCATCCATTGATGGTTTGGTACATGAAAGTGCGTTATATCGACTAGAGGGGGGGTGAATAGGCGATTTTTATGAGTTCTTCACTGAGGAATTTGCCGGTGAGGAAATTCCTTAGCGAAGAACTACGTGCAGCGGAATAACTACTCGTAAGTAAGCATAACAGAATACACGATAGTCATCATGATGAAATGAAGACAATCACAGAGTATGAAAAGCGTAATCACAGGATAACACAAGATGAAGACAAACAGATCAAGAAATTGAACTGAGGAAATTGAGAAAGTCTTGATCAAAGTCTTCAAACACAGATATGAACAAACACTCAACACAAGAATGAGGAAATGAAAGGGTTGAGGAAATAGAACCAGTTAGGATGGTGAAGACAATGATTTGGTAGACCAGTTCCAATCGCTGTCTCTCGGTTGTACGCCAGTTGGAGCGGCCGAGTATTTAAACTCGAGGACACACAGCCCCGGACACCCGATCATCGAGCACGCAGCTCAGACACCAAGTCCTCACCAGATTCTCCTTGAACTAAGGTCACACAGACCTCGTCCAATCACTGTGGTAAGTCTTCAGCGACTTCCAAACCTTCACAGACTTGGTCACTCGGCGATCCACAATTCCTCTTGGATGCTCTAGACCATGACGCCTAACCGTCTGGAAGAAGCACAGTCTTCAAAGGTAACAAGCGCCGGATCCACGCAGGATCAATTTCTTGATGATGCTCAATCACTTTGGGTTTGTAGGGTTTGGTTTTGGGTTTTCCTCACTTGATGATTTTCGCCAAAGTCCTCGGAGGATGGGTTGCTCTCAAATGACAAGTGTCAAGTTCTCTGAGCAGCCAACCAGCTAGTGGTTGTCGGGGCGGCTATTTATAGCCTAGGAGCAGCCCGACATGATAAGACATAAATGCCCTTCAATGATATGACCGTTAGGTGGATAAGATATTTTGGGACAGGTGGCAAGAAGATAACAACGGTCGGAAATTTGAATATCAAATTCCTCGGGCTATCATGATCCTCACTGTAGGCAATCCGCCTTTGGCGAATTCCTAACTCCTCGGTCCAGATAAATTCCTCGTGACCGTAAGAACTTCGTCTCATCCTTCAAGAAATTGACTGAATCAGTATGAGATTTCCAAAGGCTTCACTCAAGGGATTGGTAGGTGTAGGATTTTGAGTTGAGCATCATATGGAAATTTTTCCTTAGTATTTCCTCGACCCCCTTTAACAGTACGGTGTTTCCTATGACTCAAGAAAGAGAAAATGAAACTACGAAAAAAAAAGTCTTCACGCTTCATGTTCCTCAAACGAATACCAAGTCTTCAAGGTCACACCAATTTCTTCACTTTCAAAGTCTTCAGAAAGTCTTCAAAATATCAAAGTCTTCAGTTGAAGAACTTCATTTTTAGGGGTCGACTTTCTCTGTAAATATCAAACTCCTCATAGACTTATAGACCTGTGTACACTCACAAACGCATTAGTTCCTTAACCTCTAAGTCTTCAATACACCAAAATCACTAAGGGGCACTAGATGCACTTACAATACATCCTCCACCAGGTAGCAGCACCTCTTTCAAAGAACGGAAGAGCATGCTGGGCCATATCCTTTCTGACTATAGGGTTATGATCCTCCACGTTCTGAATCCATTGGTCTGTCTCCAATTGACTCATTGGTCCAGACAATACGAGCTCATCTCCATTCATCCTCTATGGGGTCCATGGGTATTGGGGTGGGATAAGAGAGATAGACAGGGATGCACACAATACAAACAAAAGTTTTGAAAAGACAATTTTTTTTGTGGCTGTCAAAAAAACATCAAACAAATGACAACTCACAAACGTCGCATCTAACGTAGGTATATAACAGGGGTTTGGTCTTCTAAAGGTCAATAAATCTTCAAAGTCGTCAAACTCTTCAAGTCTTGTTCATGTCTCTGATAGCTTCTTCCAATCATGCTTGTCCTTCTCAAGCTCTTCTGCCAGATCATCTCTATTGACACGAAGTCTCTATGACGTCCTTTAATATTCTGGAGTTGCGTTCCAAACTTCTGGGTTTCAACATCCTTGACATGAACCATGGTCCTACTGTCCTTCAGTTCCTGACGAATCTCCGGTATCTCGATGTTTTTCTCCTTCACTTGTCTACTTTCACCACGGGTCCTAAGTTCTTCACTTAACCGCTTCCTTGTCAAACACGGCTTCGGAGATCCACCTAAACTCCTTGATGTAATACTCAGATCTCGGCGTCACGACTAAGGTTAAAACTGCATATTTTGCTGATAGGTGCCCCATTAGCCTTCTATCATCCAATCCTTCCATGCATGTGCATGCTTAACTCAGCACGGTGGCAATAGCACAAACGGGCGATAACATCATGGATAGCCGTGTTTCTGCTCTTGTCATTTCCATGAGCTATCTCTCCATAGTTGATATCTCATGCATTGGGGTTTCCTTGACAAAACTTTGAGTTCTGATGCTCCATGTTCCGGTCTTTCTCCGATACACCTTGATCTCGGGTATTGACAGCTTCCATAGTCTGCCAGGTTCCATAAAGGTGGCCTTCCTAGGTCATACAAATTTGGGAATTCTTCAAAGCCTTCAAATTCTCCAAGTCTTCGGAGTCTTCACCGTTGTAGTTTCCGTCATTGTAAGGCATGGTAAAAATTCCTCTTTATTCCAAAGTAGTCTTAGTTGTCCGATATCTTGTACTTCTTGGAGTGGTCTCATCAGCCGAATCTTCATGTGGTCAAAAGGGGAAAGAGTATAGTCTAAATAGAAAGGAATATTTGAATAAGCTCAGAAGAGAAGAGAGGTAAGAGATCTTTTTGAAAAGAAAGTTGTAGAGGAAATCTTTCCTATGGGCTTGCCAGTTTCTAGGGTCACGTCCTACAGTCAACATGTGCTCTGATACCATCTTGTAGCGACCCGACCTCAGACGGTCAAGTCTCTGTGCTTAAGTGTCATCCCTGGATCGGTATGCTAACACACACAGTACTCGAGGATTTATAACAGAGGTAAATCACATGTATAAAGTAACGTAAATACTATTACCTCAATCCAAAATAGCGGAAGTAACAAGGTTGTGGATTCCCATCAACACCAACGGCAAAGTTGAGTGTAGAAATCGTAACCCTAACGTATCACTTACTCGTCGTAATATCCTGCAACACGAGACGTTGCAGCCACAAAGGGTCAGTACATTGAATGTACTGGCAAATTCACACCATAGGATAATGATGAATAATAACTATCACTACATGCATATTTGGCTGGTGGTAAGCTCTATGGTTATAGTTTTTGCGAAAAACCAATTTTTCCCTACTACAAAGGAATATATTTTATTTAACTACAAAGTTGGTTGATAAAATATTGAGAAGGTAAACCCCCTCTCAACCCCAATTAAAAGTAATCATTAACCCAACAAATTAATTTAAGTAATATGATGAGATACTTAAGATACTCCAAGTACTAGATACTCAAGATTGTCCATAACCGGGGACACGGCTAACCATGATTAGATTGTACACTCTGCAGAGGTTTGTGCACTTTTCCCCACAAGACTCGATCGCCTCCGTTGGATTTCTCGCACTACATGATGTTTGAGAAACGGATGACCGAGACACAGTCTTTCAGAAACATTAACTCTTTACTCCGGGCAGACCATACCAAACCTACAAACCCACTACCGCTGATCTACCTCTTCAAGAGCTTCACGTAACTTACTCAACTATGCTAGAGCCCATAATAGCTTGTGGCTGCACACGAAGTTTCTAGCATGAAAATATCTCGCCCTTTGAGCCTTGGTGGCGAACCATAGGATGATCACACGGTGTATCCCGTGATCTCCTAGGACAACACCGGTATATCCCGTGTGTCCGGCAAGTCCACCGGTATATCCCTGTGGTGCCCTACCAATCCACCCAGATGTGTATTAAAGTTGCCACCTTAAGTTGAACCATTAAGTAAACAATCTCACATCTGTCATGGAATACACTCAAACCCAATCCACATCTACGAGCATAGCATGGCAATATAAGCATAAAGTAGAAGTAACTCCCAAGGTTTGAATGCAGGACAATAGGTTCCTACCTCATCAACTACTTCCCAATACCCACGTGTTATCAAACCTACTCATGCAATGTTTGAGGGTGAAGCTAATGCATAAAAACTGGGTATGAAAGGGATATGATCAAAGTGTGAACTTGCCTGTACTATTGATGAAGATGATTCGCACTCATAACTCTTGATAGTTTTACTCGTCACACTCCGTGCAATCTATCATAGACAAGCAATAGTAACCACACATAAGCAATCACTCAAAAGATCGGGAAGAACGAAGAAAACAATTCGAAAAACATCAAAACCAAGAAAATAACTCTTGCAACAGAAAACAATTTCTAACAGTACCAAAATTAAGTGAATTCAAATATTAAAACTGCTTAAATACAAAACTGTTTGAATTCAAATATTAAAACTTTCAAAAACATGTTTAAGTTGTTTTACTGGATAGAGGGGATCATAACGAAGAAGTGGGCGTTGGTTCCGTTGGATTTGGACTAACGAGTAAAAAGTAGTGATCGTTTGAAAACCAGGGGCTAATCTGCAATTAAAAATACTTACAAACGGGGACCGTGGCCACAGAAACAAATCTAATATAAGAACGTTCGCTGCTAAGGCTTATCTAGTGAAAACATCCACTGCCAATGCTAAACGAACGAACGTTCATTCACTAAACATACCGGTTAAAAATAAACCCGAATCCTAGATCTAATCCAGACCGTCGATCGTAAATCGGACGGGGAGGAAAGAGGCGAGGCGTACCACGGCGACGGTGGTTGCCGGCGTCGAGGGAGAGGGCGGCGGCGGGTCGGACGTCGACGGGGCGGCGGCTCCGGTGGGTCTCCGGCGGTGGCGAGGGTGTTAGGGGGCTCGGCGCGGCCCGGTGGAGAGGATGGAGGGGGCTGTGTCGGTCGAGAGTGGCGAGGTGGAGCGGTGCGGCGGTGTGGATCTCCGGCGGCGGCGGTTAACTCCGGCAAGAGCGCGGCGCGGCTACGAGGCTCGGGGCTTCGGATTTTTTTGCGTGAAACGGGGCCGGGGTGCTCCGTTTATATAGGAGGGGAGGAGGTGGCGTGGAGGAGGGGGCAGGAGAGGCGGCGGGGAGAGGCCGGGCGAAGCACGGCGGCGGGCCAAGGCAGTGGAGTCGGTCTCCGACCGAGGGTCGGGGACGACCGGGAGGTGGGCCGCTGGGCCTGCTTGATTGGCTGGGCCTAGGCCGGCCCAGTCAGCGGAAGGAGAAAGTTTATTTTTTTTATTTTTTTCCAGAGGACTAAAATATAAAAAAGAACAAAATAACTAAAAATATTATATAGGCATATAATATATCAGAATTTTTAGAAAACGTTTTCCTACAAGCTGAACAATAATCTAGAGTCAAATAAAATCCACACAAATTCAAATAATTCAAGCGATTACTCTGGTTCAATAAAACCTAATAAAATCATTTTAAAATACCAAAATTAATTCAAATTTATTTCTCTCCATTTTTTCGATGTAGGGAATCATTTTACCCTAATTTCCATATATTATATTTTTGGAGAAAAATAATTTGAATAAAATCCAAATAACTCCAAATTGAAAATAATTTCCAAAAGGACTTTAATATTTGATCCTTTTAAACTCCCAACTCATATTTCATATGTTTTGAAGAAGTCATTTTATCTTCTCTCGTGAAAATCATTGAGTTGTTTGAAGTTTGAGAATTTGAAATGTTTCCAAATGAGATTCAAATCTTTTCGAATCACTTTTCATTTATTTAAAATGGAAGAAGTCATGTTATCTTCTCTCCAGGGTTTTGTGATGAAAAGAATTTGAATACACGAGGATCATAAAAGCAAAATGAAAGTTTGGTGAAGTCCTTTTATTCCCTCTCATTTAACTTTCAAAAAGTTTCGAATTCACTCACTTTCAGTCAATCAATCACACAACAATCAAATCTATCTATTTATTATAACATTCCAAAATTTAGAATTTTGGGATGTTACATAACCGCAGGGCCTCGTCCCTTCCAACTGTAGATCGTTCCTCAGCGAAGGGGTGAGGCTATTATTTACTACTAGTACTAGTATTATGGAACGTTATGGGATTGCATTATACTGTAAATAATAGCACTAGTAAGAAATTTTTGGCACTAGGGTAGTAGTTTTTGGCGTGGATTAAGAAATTTTGGGTATGTTTTTGCCATTTTTTGTACACGCCAACTAGTGTCAAAAACGCCTTACATTATGTGATTTGAGGAGTACATACTCATCAGAAAGCAAAGTATTAGTACTACTTTTCTCAACTAGTAGTGCGATGTACTGTACTTCTAGTCTAGTATAGTATAGTGCACCAGCTTTGAACTCTTGAATCTCAGGGCCAAGGAGCTACAGTTGGAAGTGGAGGGTACTACTGTTCTCTAGAACCATCGATGTACTATCAATGCAGGGGAAGTACACCTGCGTAGTGGCCTAGTGGGTACTCTCGGTGCTCTATTCAGCCGCTCCTCTCACGTAGCTGGCCTACTCAGCCGCTCCTCTCACGCACACACTAGCAACCTGTTTATCTGCGACGGTTACTACAGGGGCAGAACATTTGGGTTATTTGATACAGCGAGACTAGGCTTTTCGCTTCCATTTGTGGAGGTGTAATGGATCTCGTCAAACTTTGTTAGTAGTTCCTTCTTTATGAATGAGATGAAGCAAAGCTTTTGCCTCCGTTTAAAAAAAACACGTCAAGAGGAATTTCTTTTATAGTAGAGCCGATAATGGAGTGAAGTCCATGCGTGCAACGCCACAAGCTACAGAGTAGTAGTAGAGCACTTTACGTACATAGCCATATTGCATAGTTCCCAATGCCCCGCCAGGCTTTTCCGGCTCCTCGGGCTTAATTGGGAGGCGCTAGTTTAAATATGCTACTAGCTGACGAGGAAGCTGCAAGCGAGGTGCGGCTAGGGCGAGCACGCGAGCCACGAGATGCTGGGAAGGAAAACCCGTTCACGTGGCTAGGTTGTCCAGTGCACCCAGATTGTGGGGCCGCACGTCCGTTTGACTTCAAAAATCAAACTAGTCGTGTAAAATATTGGCTCGCTGCGAAGTGTAGTAGTACTATTTTAAAAAAAGGCGCGTATGCTCGGCGGGATCGAACCCACAAAACGAGGTATACACTCTCGCGACCACTAGTAGTACTCGTTGGAGTACAATGCAACCTAGAATCGCCTTTTGTCGCTAGTAGTACGTACATTGTTCCTTACAAGAAACCCCTAAGAGCATGGTTAATAGTATAGCCAGCTGCTGGCTATAAGCCAGTGCCATGTCATCTACAGCCCATCTTATAGCCAACATGTGCAATAATAGATCAAAAGAGTGTACTGCTTTTTTATTATGTGGCCCACTTCTCATTCTCACAAAGTGCCTAGGAGCACGTGCTAGAGGTGTCTCTTCACGAAGAGCCCGCTTACCTTCTCTCTCCTCTTCTCTTTCCTCCAACTAAGCAGAAATATATTAGTTTATTTCTTATAGCCCGCTGACTCAGCTCTATTGTACTTTCTCTAATAATGCAAGAAACCACTAAAATGCCAAGAACTACTACCACTTGCATACGTGGCAGACTTAAGATAAGACTACCTTATCAACCATTGTACATGCTCTTACCAACAAAAATCCTCGAGTGACCTCCTACCTCCGGCCCGTCCACCTAGTCATCCTCGGCCATGGGACGCAGCTACCGCCGCCGGCAGAAGGTGAGGTCAAAACCGCCGGTGGTACGGAGCCCATGTTGTGGCAGCCCCAGCTCCGTCCGCGCCGCCATGACGCTAGCTAGCCAAGATAGCTCCGCCCACTGCTTGTCGCAAGGTTTGCTAGCTAGATTGGCACGGCAGCGGCTTGCTTGCTTCATGCTGCTGCGCTAAGGCCAGCCATCTCGCTCGGCGAAGGCGGCGCGGCGGCTTGCTCGCCGTGAGTCACGCTCGGGCCAGCCTCGCCAACTGTCAGGCGGAGGCTGGCCAGGCGTCCCGCCCGTCCGGTGAGCGGCGGCCAACTCGCCATCACCGGCGCCACCGACAAACACGCATCAAGACTTTTTGAAGTAATGTTCAGGAAAAATAATGATTTGAGGGGAATAACAGGATAGAAGGTCGATGTGGGTCCCTCGTGTCAACGGTCAAACAAAATGTGTTGGTTTAAGCTGCCTCACAAGACAGACGTGTGGGCCAACCCTGTCATAAATGGGTTTAAAGGAACCTAACCGGTAGGAGTACTAGGTAGTTTTTGGTGTGGATTAAGAAATTTTGGGTATGTTTTTGCTATTTTTTGTACAATAGATTCTTCCTAGGGCTGGTTGAAAGTGGTAGTTTTTTTGTTAAATACTCTACATATTGTAAGTAGGAGTGAAAGTTAAGCTTTGGAAGCCAATAAGCAAGGCTAGTTACATAGTGCATATGTGTGCATGATTGAAAGTAAATATCAACCATGAGTAACTAATATCTTGATGGAAAACTCGAAACTATGGAATACTAGGAAAAAAATGCATGGTTGGAAATACTAGCAATGTTCATGTCCGTTGCAACGAATCATAATTAGAATAATACTTATTCACAAACTTGGTACAAAACACTCTAATTTTGATATACATATGTCACTAGAGATATATTATTTGTCAATTAGAATATATTCCTTGGGCTATTTTGGTGAGGTTAGGGAGGGATGTGGTTGGTTTTAAGATACTAATTATGAGTTTTTCTACAAATTGGTATACAAGTGGGATGTTGGTGAGAAAAGGCAACAACTTACCTCACAATCGTTAGATGTAGATCTAATGGTCGAAAACGACGGATGGCGTATACACCCAAGATCACCAACTTAGTCTTGTGTAGGAGTATTAGCAAGATCCGTGCATTGCACGGAACATCAAGATGCATTTTTTATAAAACACTTGTTGTGATTGACCCTTGGGAGTAATCCCATGTGTAAAAACTAAGGTGAAGAGGAGTGGGGTGTAGTGGTGGTTGGTGGTCGGACTGAGCAGAGGCATGGGGATTGACGACGCCGCATGCCACTGTGCCGTTTGTTCCAGAGGCTTCCTTTCTTAATTGCTCAACAATGAGGTTTGTTGGAGATAAGGATGAACGAGGGAAGGCCTTGTCTGCAAATGTGGAGAGGGTGCGGGTATCTTTTAGTTTAATTTCCATCCGTCAGATATAGATCGGACGGTCTATATTGCAAGATGGCACACATACCATCATCACCAACTCGGTTTTTAATAAGAGAAGAAATATAAGTATGGAGATACAAACGTATTATCGATACTTGCTTCCGTAAACTAGCATCTACATTCTATTCAACGCCTCGGCATGTGGGGCCTTAGCACAATGACTTCTCGACTGTGTAAAACAAAGATTTTCCCGTCGCCGACAAGGAGGGGGTGACGGCGGCGCGCTTTTTGGCTTGCTCTAGTCCTAGTAGTCATACTAGGTGGTCTAAGCACGTGTATATTTATTCTTTTTCACGTCTCGTGTTCGCCGTACTGCCACGACTGTTGATGAATAGACGGTAAGTTATTCACGGGGAAACCCTTGTTGAGCGTGTTTGCGAGAGAGAGAGAGAGAGACAGTGTGCATGTGTGATATGTTAGAGACTGAGGCAATGATAACAGATTCTTTGTGTCTATGTGCGTGGAGGATAGAGAGAGACATGTACATGGGGATTTGTGTTGTGTAACGTGGAGGCACATATACATAATTAGAGAGTGAGTGTGTGAGATACACATGCGGACATGAGGAGAGATGAGGATCCAGATAAATGGGTGTTTGTGCGTGTCTGCAGTGTGTGTTTGTGCAGCGCTTGTGTGTGAGAGGAGAGAGTGTATGTGGAGTAGAGAGACCATGATGATGTAAACCTAGTATAAGGGAAGGGGAATGGTGTGACATGTGTAGTAGCGAGATAGCACGGTGCAAGGGGGGAGCAGACTATTTGGAAGAGACATCAAGTGTGTGTGTGGGAGAGGGGTGTGAGAACGAGAGAAAGAGAGAGAGAGCTAGCGACAGAGAGAGAGAGAGAGAGAGAGAGGAAGAGAGGGGGCGAGAGGGGTCGTTTGTGTCCATAAATGGCGTATAGATAGGGAGACAATGTTGATGTTGTCCGAAATTGGCCTATGAATGGAGACGCAAGGGAAGTGAGTCATCGTGTGTGTGATAGGGACTTCATGAGAGATCTAGAATAGATGGTGTAGAGAACAATGTGCGAAATTGAGAACGATTATACATTAGGGAGCTATGCAAAGAGTCACGACATATATGTATCTGAGGGAAGGAGCTGGGGCGGGTCCGCATGTGGGAGAGATAGAAAGAGGAGAGTGGTGCACAAGGAGACAAAGTGTGCTTGTTTGCAGTGGGGGTGGTGTGTGAGGTGAGTGCGCGAGAACCACAAAACTAGGGAGATAGACGTTTGGGGGCGACGTTTTGTGTGTGTGGGAAATATACACTCTACATAGTGCGTGTGCTTGGGTAAGAGAGATAGCGGGAGACCTAGAGAGTGAGGGAAGAGATGTGTGCATGCCCGAGAGACAAAATGATAGAGACCTATGTTGGGGTCCGGACTTTACAAGAGAGAGGGGTGTTAATGTGCTCGTGTGTTGGTGTTTGGGGGAGAGAACGACTTCTCTATGTGTGTGTGTGTGGTGGTGGTGGGGGGGGGTTGACTTCAGATAAAGAGTGAGGTGTCTATATTTGAGGGACTTTAGCGTAATTGAGATATTGTGCACTCATGGTTGATCAATTTGTTTCACAGTTTGTACTATGAGATAACGATACTTTTGAACATCGTGATATACCTTGATGTACCAGAATTACAAACCTAAGATTGGAATTTTGGAATTGACTCCATCATTAGCTTTTGTAATTCATTTAAACGGAGGTACATTTTTTAAGCCGGGATTTCGTGATTTCAAATTCATATATCAAACCTAGAGATATACACATACGGGCATGTTCAAACTTTATAATCATCCACTTTATTCATACACATACACATTTTTGCTTTTGTCATCATATTTAGGATAAACACATTTGGAATTTCATTTGAATTGGACCGTATGATGGTATTTGCTTGTAGTAGATCAATGATCCATATTTGAATTGAATGGACAATCTAAGTTTCGAGTTGGAGACATTGATTTTCAAAACTTGCACATTTTTTTGCGTGCAAAACAAACAAATTGTCGGCCATGATATCATAGTCGGCCGTGCGAGAGCAGAATACTTATAATTTTAGGCGCCAAAAGCTTTCAAATTTCCCGCTCACATCGAAATATCACGCGCCCGAAAGTTTAGCCCTGTGATATTCCTGTTTTACCCCTGCCACATGAACGGAAAAGGGCTGCTTTGGTAACTCCATTGTTTTCCTCTCTTTGCCCCCAACATTCTTCCCCAGAGCCCCTCCCCTTCCCCTCCCCGACCCCCCAACCACGGCAAGCCGCTGAATCTAGTCCTTCGCTGCAGCGGTGGACCTCACACCCCGCCGGATCTACCTTCCGCACCTTGGAACCCCCAACTGCCAACTCACCACTTCACCGGAGCCGCTTCAGCAACTGGCTTGTCCACCGCTCCAGATCTCCTTGACCGCCATCATGGTCCACCGCACCGGATCTACTTAACCGGCGCCCTCGTCCACCACAGCGTAGGCCCTTCACTGACTCCCTCGTCCGCCCCTTCGCTGGCCCTTCATACAAGCCCTCGTCCGCCATAACAGATCCGCCTCACCGAAAGCACTGTACAACGCGCCCGCCGAAGCCTTCGTCCACTGCACCAGACCCGCTCCACGGACGCCATATTCAACTCCACCGGCCCTGCTTTACCGACGCCGCAACCTCATCAGGTTATTTCATTTGTACTCCTTCAGTTTTTCTCTTTATTGTGCAACTGTTCACTTACCACATATGAGCTTTCTTGTATGTCGACAGACACCGCAACCGTAGCACCGGAGCCGCTTCAGCGACGGCGACAGCCGGCCCAAACTCAACCGCAACACAAGCACCATCGATGATCCTTAGCTATCAAGTATGACAACGATACCCATACGCCGCCGAGAATCAGGTACTATTATCCAACAGCCGGCGCCTACGTTCACTTTCCTAGCATAAGCACCGCACCTTTGAATTTCTTCAGGGCATCATTCAGTTTTTCATGAGACGCGTTATTCGCTTGCACTGTAGGGCCATACTTGGCAAAGTGAACATGTTACATGTGCTAAATTACATACCAAAGGCACATATAGTTAATATGCTTTAGTTTTGTTTCGATGCCACCTGTTGGTTCCATCGATCGCTTAATGTTCTCTATGCTTAATTACACATCAGCAAACTAGCATGTGGTTCCGCTGCTTTTTGTTCGTTTTACCCTAAATTTTCTGATGCTAGCTATTACATCACTACTCCGAGCCTCTGTTCATTACTTGTTTGTGTGTTCTTGATCTTCCCAAGTTGCATGACTACGCTTCTATTAATTATGGAGCTGCCAACCCCATCAAGCAAAATATTTGTTCTTTTGGGGCTGGCACCTCGAACAAGCATAAAAATAGAGGGAAGCAGATATATTGTCGTGTATGCACACACCCTTCTTTCATTAGTTTAGATGAACCATTGATGATCAATTCGGATCAGTGCATGCGATTAAAATTAATTTTACCTAAATAGATGGTGCGAATAAACTACAACAACTAGATTTGCAACCACGGGATGTCGACGATATCTTCAAAGAACATTGCAACAGCAGCTAGGCTTCACAACAACATATGGTAAGCCGGTGTGTTTTAGTACATGTGAAATGTAATGCGAGTGGGCTGCTTTCTTGGCTTGTGCCCTCAACGTGTAATCCTACCAATTACAAATAGTTCAGTTATTCCGCTTTCTTTGTATTGCTTGATTCAATGCTTATTTGTTGTTACGCTATACCCGAGTTGGCCAATATGTCGAAGTGCTGTTGTACTATCGTAAAGAAATGCATGACTATTTCATTTGAGTCCTTAACTTTTCCTCTCAACTTCATGACAAGACTGTCTTCGTAGTTTATATGAGGCCACCTTGTTAAGTGCTTTCTCGATTATTTCAACCGCTTAGATGCCTTGGCAACTTAAATATAGCGGTTGTACACTCCCTTTCAACTAGGGATGTCAATCGGGTCCCGCTTAATCCCGATTAAAGTCCACTAGTGGTATGATAGTTCAAAAGAGTTTTTGTTTTTGAGGAAAATGAACTAGGAGGTAGCAAAACTAACTAGATGGGATGGCGGATGTCGCTTATTTGCCACTTACATCCCTAGTTTCATCTTACCATTTTAATTTATTTTCGGTGATGCTGCTTCAACCACTTAAATATAGTTTGCCATGCTCGGCAATAATTCGTCCGTCATTTACCATGTAAGCTTCTGCCTGGATCATACAATAACTATCTCATCGATGTCCAAATGAAACCTTTCAGGATGCCGCTCACACTAGGACACAATGTACAACCCAGAATCTATTTGTGGAAGCGGCGCCATCCATGTTACCAGATGGTAGCAGTTCAGAGGCAACACCGCGGAGAGCAGTCCGAGCACAGTGTATTATAGTGCTTGAGGCTCTACTAGAGGCAGAAAGAGATGGTGTGGCTGCCATGAATGAGGTAATCTTTGTCTTGAGGCTGGAAATTACGGAATTAGCGGCACACATTATGCAAGCAACCCAAGAATTGGAGGTAGTAAGTATGTTGCATTAGAAGACGGAGGAGGTCCTGCTGTTTCTACTATCTAAAGCCCAAGGTAATCCCGGTTCTTCTTTAGATACCAGTTGAAATTGTCATTAGATTATTGTACTTGCATGTTGTGTCATGTCTCTGAATGGATTATGTTGCAAGACCCCCTATGTTGTCCATGTGTTGTAATGATTCGAGTTTTTTAGGCGAGGTAATCCTCAGTACTTGTATGATTGACATAAGGTGAACTTTTTTTCGTGTGAGCATATTGTATTGGATGAAATAACTGTTTGACTCAGAGTGTATCCAACCTACTGAATTCGAAGATCACGGCATTTCTAAATCATAATCATATATAAAGGTGGAATAAATCTTTGTTGTGGTTTTGAAGAAATAAATAACAAAACGTATAATTATCTGTGGATATTCGTAATTGAATACAAATTGGATTTGAATTTAGCTTGCTAGGTCCCAGGGCAAACATGAATGCTAATTCTCCCAAGTTTTGAACGAAGCGGCTAAACACCCACTATAATTTGTGGGCTGCCCGAAGCAAGCGTTTGCGAGATGGAAATTACTGTCTACCCCTGACACTTGACATCCTTATCGACCGGATTTACACTGCTGTCGATAGGGGTAAACTAGTAACTTCAATCAAACGTGACACGACGGCCTCGAGCCCATTCGACACGGTGGGCGCCAAACGTGGGGGCAAAACACATTTGATTGAAGCTCGTCCAAAAGACATGTGTCTCTTCCTCCATTTCCCGTTCATACATGGTGGGCGGCAAAACAAACTCTCCTCGTCCAAATCGATGTAGGCTAATATTTTAAATAGGGCAGATGTAACTTCCATCGACGTGACACAACCGCCCTACCTGTCAGCCCTGCTCATACACCGTGGGAGCCAACCGGGCGGAAAACACCTCTCCTCGCCTCAAATAGTTACCGCAAATATTTGGGAGATGCGAGATTACCGCCCTATCCCCAACCGACGCGATGTCCGAAATTTTAAATGGGGGATAAGTTCGTAACTTTCCCCCAGTTCAGAGAAGCGTGTCCCAATGTTTGAGATCCCCCTCCCCTCCATTTCCCTATTCAGGCACGGTCGGCGGCACGACAACCTCCGCACTGCGGCCAGCCTCGTCCGTCCGCCACCCCATCCTCCACCTTGCCGGAGCCGCTACCCCTACCCCCGTCGCCCATCGCAAGAGATGGACGTCTCTCATCCACGGCGCTGGACCAGGATCCTTTCATCGCCTCCTCTCGCTTCATCGGCGCCGTCGTCCACCTTGCCATTGCCGCTCCTGCGACCGCCTCGTCCACGGAAACATGATATATCCCCCGACCCGGCCATCTGCCGTCTAAAGTCTTCTTCCCCGCTGCCGACAGCCATCGCACCCGCATCACCCTCAACTTATCAGCATAGGCCTACACGGCGTCACAAGAGAGGTGGTACTCTTCCATATGTGCTTAAGTTATTGATCTCACCCGGAAAATAGATCGTAATTTGTTTACTGTACTTTTCTTGTTCGTACCAAATCGTAGTGGCTAGTTGAAAGCAAACATTGGTTGCGAAGTAGCTTTGTCCGGTTTGCACCTTCAGATCCGCCATGGCATGAGCACTATACTCGTAAAGCTTATGGTTTCCCCCCTTTATATTCACTACCATCATCGTAGGTGCTTCGTGTCATGCTAGCATTGCTCCTCAAGACCTCAGCCCAAAGCTTACGTGTTGAAATACGAATCTGATATGATGCTCATATCACTAAAACAGAGAATGTTTAATTGGTCACCTACTGTTCCTATATTCATTTCGAAAAGCATGTGCGCCACCCACTGGTCCAGCTAGTTCCACTTTCCTGATTTTTCTCTTGATGCTTAGGGTTTTCCCTTTATCTACTCTACTATGATCTGCAGAGGTGCTTTACGTCGTACTAGCATTACTCCACCCTTCAAGCTAAACAACACAACACTCGAATTCAAAGCTTAGTTGTTCAAATATGATTGTGATATGATACTGATATTAGTTAACCGACACATTTAATTGGTTAGCTAAAGGTCCCACTTGAGTTTCCAAATGCATGTCGCGACATATAGAGAGACAACATAATTGCATTTCTTTGTCACTTGTTGACCGTACTTTCTTGTCCATACAAAATCTTAGTTGTTATTTCAAAGCAAACATCGGTAGCTAACTACCCTTTGTGCGGTTTGCAGCTTCAGATCTGCCATCCCACTGCCACGGTCAACACTGTACTCATCATGCTTATGTTTTCCCCATTTTATGATGACCACAATCAGCTTACATGGTTCGTGTCGTAATAGCACTGCTCCACCCATCGAGCTAAACAAGCTTAGTTGTACAAATTCATATATGATATTATTGCTGATATTAGTAAAACTGAGAGATGTTTAATTGGTTAGCTAAATGGTCCTACTTTAGTTTCGAAATGCATGTGAGCCACATATGGAGAGACTAGAAAGAATAGTATTTCTCTGTGCGCTCTGGTTCATCATGGGTGGCCAACCGACATTGTATTGAAAGACTTGTAATATCTTCAATCTGCTTGCTCTTCTGCTCTTCTTTAAGATGATACTCTTCTCTTGCGGTCGACTGGTCAGGTCGAGTTGTTCTCCCTTAGTATATTTTGAATTTGTTAGGTCAGGTCGACTTGTTCTTCTTTACTAAAGCTATCATCTGTGAAGTGTCATCACTTCTCGAGCTCTCATATTTTGAGTAGTAGGCCACATTATATTAATGCACACAACAAATTACAACATGCATGTCATCTTTTAAAAGAATTGCAGAGATAGCACAAAGGGGTTTACAGGGAGGCAGTATTGGATTAGAATCGCTTCTGCATTACAAAGAAAATCTCACTTGTTTTTATGTTTTCATGCATGTCAGATATTGAACATTATCAAAATGAATATGAGAATGGGCGCACAAGAGGAATATTGCGGAACGATCCACTGGCTAACAAACTTGGCATGGTGGAGGATGTCCTATCTTATTCACCCATCAAGGTGCTTGCTCTAACTTTACAAAGTTGTATTGGTCGCACATATTTTGCATCTGACCTCTTACATTACTTCTACTTTGTTACACCATCTGCTTAGTTTAAGCATCATATATGAGTATATGCCATACCTATCCATTTTCTGTACCTATTCCATGTGTCGTCACACTATGTTTTTCCAGGCAAATGTTGTTCTTTCGTAATAGATGTCCAAAAGGAAGAGGGTGAGTGCATATCCTCAAGAAGTACAAACTAGGTATTTGGAAAAGGTAGTGATACCTGTTGAATCAGATAGATTAGCAGCCACAGAAATCACAGGCCCAACTGTACCACACTTCACCGCTACTCCAGTGGCCAAACCCCTGTTAGAACTGCTGGGAGCCCAGCGTCAGGTACTGTCTATGATATCAATTCAAAATTTGAACTCCTAAATTTTTTCTTGTGCCTTACCTTCTCTCTTGTATGAAAACTAATTTTAGATGAATCTCCTTGCTCAAAGGATCATACGATCTCAAAACAATAATGGGCTCTGCATTGCTCTTGTCAGTACCTCTCTCCCTTTTGCCTTGTAACGCTGTACTTAATTAATTACTATTTGATTATGTATCATCACCGCACTTTTGAGCTTCATTATCCTCTGTTTCTTCCAATATTATTTGATCTATATTTACTCTTTGCAAAATGTAGAATAATGGCAACGCTTATAAAGAATTTTCTTTGGGGAATTTATTGAATTATCCTTCCATCAACATGGAGAAGGGCTTTGTCCAGCCCGTGTTAACATGTAATGTAAGTTCATCCTTCTCAAGCCTTCAAACTTTGTTCTAGTATAGATTTGGATAGGCATCATTTCCTCCACTGGCTGTTTGCTTTGCTGTTTACATCTGATTGATGTTTGCAACAACTACTAGTTTCAAATTGTAGTTGTAAAAACATGTTCCTTATGCAGAACAGATCCATTTATTTGCTTATATAATTGTGAAACCTATTACGTGTCTCCTTGTTTCTCTTCCAGACTCGTATCTCTTATGCTAGGCAGAACTTTAGGGAAGATAGTGAGTCAAACCATCTTGAGGACAGCGAGATGACCCCAAGGTCCTGTCTTGATGAAGACAGTGAGTTGAAGCTACTCACCAGCAGGTGTAAGACAGCCTCTGTGCAGTCGCTGCCTCAATCAGTTTGACTTCTTCACTCTCAACTTAAAGCGGAAAGTCTTGCTTCAGCTCAGCTCCGACTTGAAGTCAAAGATGCAATGAAGATGTCAGAGGACTGCCGTGCGCACCATCGTGCCTTAAATCTAGTGTTGATGCATCTATCGTTGACAACCGAGGTCTACTCAGCTTCTTCACTGTTTGGGGGCCCGACCTGGCCAGCCTAGTGCCTTCAAGTGCTCTCGTTTTGCATATTCTTTTGTCGGTAGCGCTTATTTGCATTGGTGGCTAACTTTGATGCCCAAAGGATGTAATATGTGTGATAGTCGTGATAGCCTATCATAAGTTGCTTGCTTATTTATTTCCTTGTTGTCTTGTTTATTTGTTTGCTTGTAGTTATTGCGTTTTTTTCCGCGGTTTGCTAGTGGCTGCAATAACCTATTTTTAAAACTAGGCCACAATAACCGTGGGCTAATATTTCTTGTAGTGACTTTGGGCCTCCTACGGGTCAGAAAGCGATGGGCCTTCTACGGGCCGTCAGAAAACAATGGGCCTTCTACGGGCGTCAGAAACAATGGGCCTTCTACGGGCAGAGAAACAATGGGCCTTCTACGGGTCAGATCATCAATGGGCCTTATACGGGCAAGATGATCGACACAAACATGGGCCAATAACAGTCGCATTATGGCCGTAAACGGGCTAGAGTTGAAATCGTCCGTTCATGGGCCGACCATAACGGGCCGTCATTAATAGGCCGTATTTGATGACGCTATGAAAATGGCCCAACGTATTAACGGACCACAAACGGGCCGACTGTAACCACGGGCTGAATTTGGCCCACAAGGAGAAAATGACAGTAACGGGCTGTAAGTAAACGAATGCTGGAAATGAGCCCAAGAATAAATGGGCTATGAGAAGGCCGAAAGATAACATGGGATGGAAACGGCCCAATGGAATAACGGGCCGTTAATGGGTTTCTCCTTGATCTTCTTGGAGATCTATTCGATGTAATTGTTTTTGCGGTGTGTTTGTCAAGATCCGATGAATTGTGGGTTTATGATCAAGATTATCTATGAACAATATTTGAATCTCCTCTGAATTATTTTATGTATGATTTGTTATCTTTGCAAGTCTCTTTGAATTATCAGTTTGGTTTGGCCTACTAGATTGATCTTTCTTGCAATGGGAGAAGTGCTTAGCTTTGGGTTCAATCTTGCGGTGTCCTTTCCTAGTGATAGCAGGGGCAGCAAGGCATGTATTGTATTTTTGCCATCGAGGATAAAAAGATGGGGTTTATATCATATTGCTTGAGTTTATCCCTCTACATCATGTCATCTTGCCTAATGCGTTACTCCGTTCTTATGAACTTAATACTCTAGATGCATTTGGATAGCGGTCGATGTGTGGAGTAATAGTAGTAGATGCGTAATCGTTTGGTCTACTTGTCGCGGACGTGATGCCTATATACATGATCATGCCTAGATATTCTCATAATTATGCACTTTTCTATCAATTGCCCAACAGTAATTTGTTCACCCACCGTAATACTTATGCTATCTTGAGAGAACCACTAGTGAAACCTATGGCCCCCGGGTCTATTTTCCATCATATAAGTTTCCAATCTATTTTTACTTTGCATTCTTTACTTTCAGTTTATATCATAAAAATACCAAAAATATTTATCTTATTATCTCTATCAGATCTCACTTTTGCAAGTGGCCGTGAAGGGATTGACAACCCCTTTATCGCGTTGGTTGCAAGGTTCTTATTTGTTTGTGTAGGTACGAGGCGACTTGTGTGTAGTCTCCTACTGGGTTGATACCTTGGTTCTCAAAAACTAAGGGAAATACTTACGCTACTTTGTTGCATCACCCTTTCCTCTTCAAGGGAAAAACCAACGCAAGCTCAAGAGGTAGCATGATCCCTCTATGTAATCGAGTCCGTGAGATATATAATAAAGAGTAGTTTTGAGATAAGGGCGTTGCTTTCTTGCTATAATCTTGAGGGAATTAAATAAAAGAAAGTAAGAAAAAGAAATAAAAAATTCATCTATTGATCTTATGGAGAGTAAAGACTTCACATATAAAGTGTATGTTGAATAAAAGTTGTTGAGAGTTGACAAACATAGTTTGGTCATTGTTGCAATTAATAGGAAGTAATAAAGAAAGAGAGTCCTCACATGTAAATATACTAGAGCACTCATTAAAATATGACATGCTAAAAAGTTGACGTTGGGCAAGGAAGACAACATAATAGGTTATGTTTGCTTATATCTGAATAGAAGTTATATTGTCATGGATCATCCAACATGTTGAGCTTGCCTTTCCCTCTCATGCTAGCCAAATTCTTTGCACCAAGTAGAGATACTACTTGTGCTTCCAAACTTCCCTAAACCCAATTTTGCCATGAGAGTCCACCATACCTACCTATGGATATAAGTTGTCATCGGTGCAAGCAATAAAGATTGCTCTTTAAATATGCATGATTTATTAGTGTGAGGAAAATAAGCTTTATACGAGCTTGTGATATGGAAGAAATAAAAGCGACAGACTGCATAATAAAGGTCTTTATCACAAGTGGAAATATAAAGTGACGTTCTTTTGCATTAAGATTTTGTGCACCCAACCATAAAAGCGCATGACAACCTCTGGTTCCCTCTGCGAAGGCCTACCTTTTATTTTTATCTCCTACCCTTATGCAAGAGTCATGGTGATCTTCACCTTCCCTTTTTACACTTTTTCCTTTGGCAAGCCCTATGTGTTGGAGAGATCCAGATATCTACCCGGATGTAGGTTTTCATAAAGTATTATTGTTGACATTACCCTTGAGGTACGAGGTTGTTGGGAAGCGAAACTATAAGCCCCTATCTTTCTCTGTGTCCAGTTGAAACTTTGTACCTATGAGTATCGCGTGAGTGTTAGCAATTGTGAAAGATTATATGATAGTTGAGTATGTGGACTTGCTGAAAAACTCTTATATTGACTCTTTTCGATGTTATGATAAATTACAATTGTTTCAATGACTGAGATCATAGTTTGTTAGTTTTTAAATGAAGTTTCTGATTCATACTTTACCTTGTGAACGAATTATTACTTTAGCATAAGAAATTATATGGCATTATAAGTTGATGTTCTAAAGATGATCATGACGCCCTCATGTCCGTATTTTATTTTTATCGACTCCTCTATCTCTAAACATGTGGACACATTTATCGATATCGGCTTTCGCTTGAGGACAAGCGAGGTCTAAGCTTGGGGGAGTTGATACGTCAATTTTGCATCATGCTTTTATGTTGATATTTATTGCATTATGGGCTGTTATTACACATTATATCACGATACTTATGGCTATTCTCTCTTATGTTGCAAGGTTTACATGAAGAGGGAGAATGTCGGCAGCTGGAATTCTGAGCTGGAAAAGGAGCAAATATTAGAGACCTATTCTGCACAACACCAAAAGACCGGAAACTTCACAGAGATTATTTTTGGAATATATAAAAAATATTGGGCGAAGAAAGTACCACAGGGGGGCCACCAGCCGGCCACAAGGGTGGAGGGTGTGCCCCCTGACCTTGTGGGCCCCCTGGCAGGCCTTCGATGCCCATCTTCTGCTATATGGTGTCTTTTACCCTGGAAAAAATCATAAGGAAGCTTTCGGGAGAAGCGCCGCCTTCTCGAGGCGGAACCTGGGCAGAACCAATCTAGGGCTCCAGCGGAGCTGTTTTGCCGAGGAAACATCCCTCGCGGAGGAGGAAATCATCACCATCGTCATCACCATCGATCCTCTCATCGAGGGAGGGTCAATCTCCATCAACATCTTCACCAGCACCATCTCCTCTCAAACCCTAGTTCATCTCTTGTATTTGATCTTGGTCCCAAAACCTCAGGTTGGTACCTGTGGGTTGCTAGTAGTGTTGATTCACTACAAAAAAAATACACTTCCGTGATGATACGTGTTTGTCACAGTAGGTCGCATTTTCTGTCATGCATGTACATCCATGGCGATTTTATGACAGAATCAAGATAGTCATACCTGTGCTGTCGTAGAAGTGTTCCATGATATTACCAAAATTATCATCACGGAAGTGTCCACTTCCATGACGATAAATCCCGCGTCAAAGAAGTGCTTTCGTCAAGGGTGGCCGACACGTGGCATCCACTGTAACGGAAAGCCGTTAAGCTATCGGGTCAGGTTTTGGATCCGATAACCCATTAACAGCCCCGAGCAATGGGGATTTTCCACCTGTAAAATCATCATTGGCTGGAGGAAACACGTGTCGGCTCATCGTTGGGACAAATGTCATCCACTCATTGGACAGAAGGCGCCTATGATACGTCGACACGTGGCATGACCCAACAGAGGCCCATTCCTGTGAAAAGGCCGGCCCGTTTGACTTGGTCAAAAGGTGGCGAGCCGTCCCATGTAAAGCCTGTTAACGGCATGTTTGCATATAGCCCATTTGCAGCCCGCCAACCCAAGGCCCGTTACGCCCTATCCGAATTAGGCCTAGTAGCGTCATCTGGGCCACCCAATATGATTCCAACCCATTTTCACTTCTGGCCCATGTATGGCCCATGACGTCTTTCGGCCCATATGAGGCCCTATGTAACTCTTGGGCTATTAACGGCCCGTGGTGAAACTGGCCCATAAGGAACAGTGTATCACTTTACACCCATTAACGGCCCGTAGTGAAACTGGCCCGTGATGAACAGTGTATTGAGATCCAAAGAGAGAGAAGAAGCCATCTAGCTAATAACTATGGACCCGAAGGTTTGTGGTAAACTACTCACACATCATCGGAGAGGCTATGGTGTTGATGTAGAAGCCCTCCGTGATCGATTCCCCCTCCGTGAGCGCGGAAAAGGCCCCAAGATGGGATCTCACGGGTACAGAAGGTTGCGGCGGTGGAAATAGGGTTTCGTGGTGCTCCTGGATGTTCTTGGGGCATATGGGTATATATAGGAGGAAGAAGTAGGTCGGTGGAGCTGCAAGGGGCCCACGAGGGTGGGGGGCGCACCCAGGGGGCAGGCGCGCCTCCCTGCCTCGTGGCCTCCTCGCTTCTTTCTTGACATCCACTCCAAGTCCTCTGGATCACGTTTGTTCCAAAAATAACTCTCCCGAAGGTTTCATTCCATTTGGACTCCGTTTGATAATCCTTTTCTGCGAAACACTGAAATAGGCAAAAAAACAACAATTTGCTTTGGGCCTTGGTTAATAGGTTAGTCCCAAAATAATATAAAAGTGCTTAGTAAAGCCCATTAAACATCCAAAATAGATAATATAATAGCATGAAACAATAAAAAATTATAGATACGTTGGAGACGTATCAGATCATAAAGCAAAACTCAAAACTAGATCATAATAAAAACTTTATTCTACTAGATCAAGATATAACCAAAAGGATCTAACTAAGAAAAGCGATAAAGATAAAGATGTGATGGTGACACGATACCGGGGCACTCCCCCAAGCTTGGCAGTTGCCAAGGGGAGTGCCCATACCCATGTATTTAGATCTCTTTCTTCGGAGGTGGTGATGATGGAGTTGTTGATGAAGCAGGCTTGTCATCCAACATCGAACGTAGGAGGTGCTCCAACTTACGAATAATGCCCTTGAGTGCAATGATATGTTCTTGCAACAAAATATTTTCACGAGTTAGATACTTGTTCTGCACCCGAGCTATTTCAATCATCTTGAAATCTTCAATTTCAGTAGGGGTAAGAAGATTGTTGTGAGGTTGAAGGATGTCTTCTTCTTCTGCTGCCGGAGCTTGATCCTCCGTGGCCTTCTTGATCCTATCACCCTTGTTGATCTCCCCAAGTTCTTCTCTCTTCATCTCTATCTTCATTAGCCAAGCATCGTCGCTCGTGTTGTTGGAGGAGGGAGACGACATGATGCCTGGCCTTGAAACTATGGCAGAAAACAGCTCGAAACAAGAACAAGAGATGTTTGCGTGGTACGGTGGTCAAAACTTTCGGGAGAACATATAATGAATTTTTACCGACCATAAGAAGTATTCTGCAAGAAAACGGAGTCCGGAGGGCACACGAGGTGGCCACAAGGTCGGGCGGCACGCCCAGGGGGTAGGACGCGCCCTCCACCCTTGTGGTGGCCTCGTGTCTCTTTCGAACTACTCTTAATTTTCCTAATTTTTTAAATATTCCAAAACGGAGAAAATTTATCTTTGGAGACATTTTGGAGTCGGTTTACTTACCGTGCCACATACCTATTCCTTTTCGGAGTCTGGAACATTCTGGAAAGTGTCCCTTATGTACTCCTCCGGTGTCACGGTCTCAATTATATTGGTCTCAACATTTATGGGAGTACCTAAGATATAATGTTTAAGTCTTTGACCGTATACCTCCTTCGGGTTTTTACCCGCGGCATTGTTAATTTTTATGGCACCGGAACAATAAACCTCCTCGATGATGTAGGGGCCTTCCCATTTAGAGAGAAGTTTTCCTGCAAAAAATCTTAAACGAGAGTTTTATAGCAAAACATGATCACCTACATTAAACTCACGCTTTTGTATCCTTTTGTCATGCCATCTTTTAACCTTTTCCTTAAACAACTTGGCATTCTCATATGCTTGGGTTCTCCATTCATCAAGTGAGCTAATGTCAAATAACCTCTTCTCACTAGCAAGTTTGAAATCATAGTTGAGCTCTTTAATAGCCCAATATGCCTTATGTTCTAGCTCAAGAGGTAAGTGTCATGTTTTTCCATAAACCATTTTATAAGGAGACATACCCATAGGATTCTTTTAAGCAGTTCTATACGCCCACAGAGCATCATCAAGTTTCTTAGACCAATTCTTTCTAGATCTATTAACAGTCTTTTGCAAAATTAATTTAATCTCTCTATTGCTCAATTCTACTTGACCACTAGACCGAGGATGATAAGGAGATGCAATTCTATGATTAACATCATATTTAGAAAGCATTTTACGGAAGGCACCATGAATAAAATGTGAACCACCATCAGCCATTAAATATCTAGGGACTCCAAACCTCGGAAAAATGACTTCTTTAAGCATCTTAATAGAAGTGTTATGACCAGCACTACCAGTTGGAATAGCTTCTACCCACTTAGTAACATAATCAACATCAACTTGAATATGTGTATATACATTAGAGGAAGGAAAAGGTCCCATATAATCAAAGCCCCAAACATCAAATGGTTCAATAACAAGAGAATAATTCATAGGCATTTCCTGACGTCTACTAATATTACCAACCCTTTGGCATTCATCACATGACAAGACAAACTTACGTGCATCTTTCAAGAGAGTGGGCCAATGGAAACCGGATTGCAATACCTTATGTGCAGTTCTGTCTCCAGCGTGGTGTCATCCGTAAGACTCGGAGTGGCACTTGCGTAAGATCTGTTCCTGTTCATGCTCAGATACACATCGTCTAATAACACCATCTACTCCTTCTTTATAAAGGTGTGGGTCATCCCAAAAGTAATGTCTTAAATCATAGAAAACCTTTTTCTTTTGCTGGTATGTGAAACTCTGTGGTATAAATTTAGCAACAATATAGTTAGCATAATCAGCATACCATGGAGCATTACGAGAAGCATTTATGACATTTAGTTGCTCATCAGGAAAGCTATCATCAGTAGGTAGTGGGTCATCAAGAACATTTTCTAACCTAGACAAGTTGTCTGCAACGGGGTTCTTAGCTCCCTTTCTATCAACAATATGCAAATCAAATTCTTGTAGCAAGATAACCCATCTAATAAGTCTAGGTTTAGCATCTTTCTTTTCCATAAGATATTTAATAGCAACATGATCAGTGTGAATAGTTACTTTGGAATGAACAATATAAGGTCTAAACTTATCACATGCAAATACAACCGCTAAAAATTCTTTCTCAGTAGTTGCATAATTTCTCTGGGCACTGTCTAGAGTTTTACTGGCATACTGAATAACATTTAATTTCTTATCAACTCTTTGTCCTAGAACAACACCAACAACATAATCACTAGCATCACACATAATTTCAAAGGGTAGGTTCCAATCAGGTGGCTGAACAATGGGAGCAGAAATCAAGGCTTTCTTAAGTATTTCAAATGCTTCTAAAAAATCATCATTGAAAACAAAAGGAATATATTTTTGTAAGAGATTAGTGAGAGGCCTAGAAATTTTAGAGAAGTCTTTAATAAACCTCCTATAGAAACCAGCATGACCAAGGAAACTTCTTATACCTTTAATATCTTTAGGGAATGATATCTTTTCAATAGCATCCACTTTAGCTTTATCAAATTCAATACCTCTTTTAGAAATTTTATGCCCCAAGACAATACCTTCATTAATCATAAAGTGGCTGTCGGTGTCAAAACCGGCGGATCTCGGGTAGGGGGTCCCGAACTGTGCGTCTAGGCGGATGGCAACAGGAGACAAGGGACATGATGTTTTTACCCAGGTTCGGGCCCTCTCGATGGAGGTAGTACCCTACTCCTGCTTGATTAATATTGATGATATAGGTAGTACAAGAGTAGATCTACCACGAGATCAGAGAGGCTAAACCCTAGAAGCTAGCCTATGGTATGGTTGTTGTTCGTCCTACGGACTAAAACCCTCCGGTTTATATAGACACCGGATAGGTTAGGGTTACACAGAGTCGGTTACAATGGTAGGAGATCTACATATCCGTATCGCCAAGCTTGCCTTCCACGCCAAGGAAAGTCCCATCTGGACACGGGACGGAGTCTTCAATCTTGTATCTTCATAGTCTAGGAGTCTGGCCAAAGATGATAGTTCGCTATCGGGACACCCCTAGTCCAGACTCCTCAAGAGCCTCGAACCAGGCTTCAATGACGACGAGTCCGCGCTCATATTGTCTTCGCATTGCAAGGCGGGTTCCTCCTCCGAATACTTCAGAGAAGGTTTTGAACACAAGGATAGTGTCCGCTCGCAAAACAAGTTCCACATACCGCCGAGAGAGAATAATTTTTGCACAGATCTGCTGACGTATTCGGGCGTGACATCACACCACGGCCAGGTCTTTATATGAATCGCTTTTTTCTTGTCCCACCTCAGTAGCGTTTAGCGAGGCGGTTTCTTGGCACGCCTTATCAAAGCATAGATCGTGCCCCTTATTCCGGGATTCTCATCAATACGGACGTAGTAACCCATCCGCGCCATTGATTACGGCGCTTGGGAGATAAGCGAGTTTTACCAGTGGCGGGGACGATAGCCGTCGCTACCCATATAAGGGGTAAGGATCCACCTTTTCACCTACGCCTTCTTCCTCCTTTGCTCATCCATTTCCGCGCACTCGAGCTCCACCGCCCAAGTCCGCACACCCCACCTCAACCTTCTCCAACCATGTCCGGAGCGGGAGGCAGGTGGATAGCCTCCTCCATCACGGAGGGGCACATCAAAAAGCTGCGGAAGGCCGGATACTTGTCCAACGACATCGCGTACCGGCTACCCGATGAGGGGCAGCTCATTCCAACCCCCAGGCCCCATGAGAGGGTGGTGTTTCTCCCCCACTTCCTCCGCGAACTAGGTTTTCCACTTCACCCATTTGTCCGGGGCTCATGTTCTACTACGGCCTGGATTTCCACGATCCGCCCCAATTTCATCCTCAACATCTCGGCGTTTATCGTCGGTGCGAGGCTTTCCTCTCGCATCCAGCCCCACTTCGCCTATGGCTGAAGATCTTCAATGTCAGCCGAAGGTAGTGGTCGGGCCGCTAAGCGGAGTGCGGAGGCGCCATGGTTGGCAAGATGGCCAAAGTCCTATGGCTCGAGGGCTCCTTTGTGGAGACCATAAAGGTGGCAATCGGGTGGTTCTACATCACCGAGAGCGCGACTCTAAATGGGTGGCGGCCCCAATTCGATCCGCTTCCCTACACGGCTCACATCATGGAAAGAGACGGGCCCGACGTGGGGGATTCGGATGAGCTGTCCGGACTCCAAACATGCGTCCGAAACCTGGTGGACAAGAATCTCATGCTTGTCAACATAATCCAGTGATGCTCATCCGCCGGATTCTCCCATGCCAACAACGGGCCTTCAAATTGTGGAGTTCGATCCGGCACAGCAGACCAACTCTGAAAAGGCTCTTCGACACTACGCACGAAGACGCTCGAAGGTGCTGTTCAAGGCGCCGAGGTTCCCACAACCGCCATCAAGATCGCGGATTCAGCTCGCAGCGTCAAGCCAGCGAGGTATGTTATTTTACCCTTTATGGGACTCTTTTGCCTAGTTTGACTCTATGCGGATCTAAAACTCCCTAACCTTTGACAGATGGTTGAAGACGCCCGGACAGATTAACCGTCGGCCCCATTGCCGAAGACCAGTAACGCCCGATTAACAGGGCTGCTGGCTCCGCACCCCACGCCAGCCGAGAAGAAGGCCAAGAAGGAGGCCACGGAACTCAAGGAGCTCCGGCGCCAGGGCTATCGGACTCATCGCCGACGACTGAGGCGGAATCCTCCTCGAGGAAGAGGAGGAGGAAAAAGCCTCTCCCGGGGCGGAAGAAAAGGAAGGCCGCCCAACTGGGAGGCCGGAGGGTCCAAGAAGGAAGGACCCTTCCTCCGGACTTCTCCACCAACGCCGATAACGACGAGGAGGAGGGCTAATAAGGGCCAAGCTCTGGCGAGATCGTAAGTGTCCGGATACCCATGGCTTTTTATCATTGCATAGTGTTCTCTAATGCCGAACAATCATGCAGCCCGCCTAAGGACGATTTCGCGCGCCGTCGAGTGGGTCCCCGAGTTCGCCGGAAATGGAGAGTACCTCACTTCCGGCCGCCTCCTCACCTCGCGCTGCGGACGACACCGAGGTGGGGCCCCAAGGGGGGCCTGGTCGAGAGGAGGTGGCGCAGGAGGCGCCGCAAGGCAGCCTCCCGGACTCCAGGCGTGGGGGGAGAGAGACCCCCCAGGGGCTCTAAGCGAGACCCTTGTCCGGACTCCATAACGGAACCTTCAGCGGTTCCGAAGTCCGGCAAGCGGCCCCTTCGTAGGAAGGGTAAGACGTCGGTGTCCTCCGTCCAGCCGGAGGCACCGGATAGCATCGAGGCGCTAACAGCGCCCATCGAGGAGGAGCACCGCACTGTTATGAGTGTGGTGATCCGAAAGTTCATCCGCCAAGAGTGGGCTGACCAAGCCTGTACCAGCCTTCTAATAGGCTTTGAGGTAAGTTTAGAATATTTAAAAATATTACCGCATGCATACGGTAGCCCTCGATGCTTAGTTCGTGTTCGGAAAGAAAAGCGGACTAAGGATCTAAAAAGATATACGCAGGAGTCTAACATAAGTATGTCAATATGCGATTGCAGGCTGCGCCGCCGACCTCTCGCCAGACCGACCGTGGAGGTCAATGCATTGAAGCAGAGCCTCGAGCGGTCCGAGAACGAGCTCGGCCTTGCCAAGAAGCAGCTCGAGGACAAGGAAGGTAAGTAATACCTTATTAAAGAAATACCTTATAGAAAGGATTCGGTTGCAAAAAATGATAGGAATAACGTGGGTATTGTAGGGGCCACGAACGAGGTGGCGACCCTGAAGGAAGCGGTGTCCGCGGCCGAAAGCAAAGCGGCCGCGGAGCGCACCGAGCGAGAGAAGCAGGAGGGGCGGGTGGCAGAGGTGCAGCAAGAGCTCCAGGCTCTCGTGGAAAAACACGAGAGTTTGGAGCGTGACTCGAAGACTCGAGAGTCCGAGCTCGCCTCGGCTCTTGAGAGTGCCAAAGCCACTAAGGCCGCAGCCCAAAAAGCCCTCCAAGAAATTGAATCATTAAAGGAGATAGCGGCGGGTAAGGCATTCTTTATGCAAAGCAAGCATGCGAAAGTGAATTACCTATTACTTACCCGGATTCGGAGCTCTCTAGGAGCATTCGCAGATCTGCCCCGTAGTGTGTCTGATGCTGCCACGTTCTACCGCGCCAAGGAGGGGAGCTAGACGGAGAAGGTGTTCTGGTCTCAATATGCTGAGGCCGGACATCCGGTGCCCCTAAGCGACCAGCTGAAGCAGCTGGTTGAGCTCCACAAGGTCGCCGAACAGGCCATGAAGGGCCTCATAGTTCAACTGTGGCCATTGGAAGCCATGCCTGGGAGCTACTTTGGGCTTGTGCGGCGGCTGGTGGATGCCTGTCCATGGATTGAAGTCATCAAGAGCTCTGTCTGCATTGAAGGTGCCCGTCAGGCCCTTGCCCGTGCTAAAGTGCACTAGGGCAAGCTGGATGCGGAGAAGCTTGTGACGGATGGGCCGCCGAAGGGCAAGGAGCATTGCATGCCCGAAATGTACTATGAGGGCGTCCTGAAGGGTGCCCACCGTATAGCGGATGAGTGCTCCAAAGATGTAATTTTTGAGTAGACTCGCATTTGTTATCCTGTACGGTGAAAACTTGTTCATATGCGCTAAGCAACGCTTGCTAATTTAAAATATTACCTTCTGTGCGGCCGTTTATCAAATTTGAGAGATGGCAAGTCGCTGGCTTCAGCCCCCATGCCACGAGTGCTGGGGTGTTCGGGATAAACTTGAGCGCTCTTGTTCCCATTCTTGGGTCCGTCTAGGGAGGCGCTCAACGCAACGAACAAGGCAACCGGACTTATAATGCTTTAACACTCTCACTTAGCCATAGAATTCTATAATTTTAAATTTTGGCGAAGCCCCTACTATTTGGAAGACCGAGTTCGGGGCGCTATCCACGCCTTGGTCGGACAATGCAGACTCCTCGCTCTAAGCGGCATAAGTATTTAGGGACCCGAAAAAACCTCTCGAACAGCGACCGGGTCTCGCCCCATCATGACGGTCAGTTTGAGCTTTCCACCGAGGTGCTCAACCCAGCTCAACCGGGCACAATCGCAGTGGTTCTCCGGTGCGCGTTAGCCGATAGAACGGAACGTAAGGTAGCAAAACACAGGAGCCGGGCAAACCCAACTATTGACCCAAGACATGATTCGGAGCCGATGCATATAATGCTATAAGTTCAGGGTGCCGCACTTGTGAAAGTGTTCGGACTTATCACACCATAATTTTGGGGTACTTAAGCCCCTGGTGTATTGGCCCTACCAAAGTGTACGAGTGCAACATGTCATGAAATGAACATATATATAGATAGAGAATGCAATAATAGGCAAGAGCTATATATTGGTTATTAAAAAGAGACTGCAAATAAAAGCAGAACGATACAAATTGTGCGATAAGCAAGGGATGGGACTATTTAACATGTCCTCTCCGTGGGTAAGCTGCATGGATGGTATGTAAAACAGGTATAAAGCTCGTAGTAGAGACCACCGACACTCGACGTAACTTCTGCTTCCTGGCTGTTGCATCGTGAGTTCGCGCGAATGCCGGACAGGCTTCGGAGAACAGAGTCTTGAAAGTAAGAAAAGGAAAAAGAAAAGAATGACACAATCGGAGCCCAGTGCGGTTGAGCCGCATTCTGGCGTGCCGTGGTCGTGTTCTCCCTTATGCCCATGGTATCTCCAGAGCATAGTTATGTACGCCAGAGTAATCTTGGCTTCGCAATTTCGCGAGGGCTGGGGTTGGGGCCGGATTGCTACGCGATGCTTGGATCGTGCTAGGCGGTCTTGTTGTAGGTTACTCTGGCGCGCTTGATGTTGTCCGGACGCTTAGTGGCCGGACTCGAGAATTGCTGTGAGAGGCTGCTTTGCACCTCCGCCGAGGGTCGCCGTGTGCTCCTCCATTCGGAGAGAGCGCTCGGTGTTTCCATTGACCGTGATTACTCCTCGAGGGCCTCGCATCTTGAGCTTGAGGTATGCGTATAGTGCGGCACCGCATTGAACTTTGAAAATGCGGTTCGTCCGAGCAATGCGTGATAGCTGCTGCGAAACGGGACTATGTCGAAGATTAACTCTTCGCTTCGGAAGTTATCCGGGGATCCGAAGACCACTTCGAGTGTAGCTGAGCCTGTACAATTGGCCTCTACACCTGGTATGACGCCTTTAAAGGTCGTCTTTGTGGGTTTAATCCTTGAGGGGTCTATGCCCATTTTGCGCACTGCATCCTGATAAAGCAGGTTCAGTTGCTACCGCCGCCCATCGGGACTCGTGAGGTGAAATTCGTCAATAATTGGGTCAAGAACCAATGCGGCGAAACCACCGTGACGGATGCTAGTGGGTGGTCCTTCGATCAAGGTGATCGGGCATGAAGACCATGGGTTGAACTTCGGGCGATGGCTCTATCGCATATACGCCCTTAGCGCACGCTTCCGCTCCCTTTGGGTATGTGGGTTGCGATATCATGTTCACCGTCCGCACTTGTGCGGGAAAACCCTCGTCCTCTATTGTTCGGGTGCCGGGCTCTTCCTCATCATCGCTATGCAGCCCCTTCTCATTGTTTTCGCGCTTAACTTGCCTGCTTGTTTAAACACCCAACAGTCCTGTTGGTGTGGTTGGCTGAGTTTTCGGGGTGCCATGTATCCGCACAAGCGATCGAGTATTCGGTCCAAGTTGGACGGGCCCCGGTATTTCTTTTGAATGGCTTTTTCCGCTGACCGGTTTAGAGCTCAATCCGCATTGACCGCCGATCTTCAGCATTATCACCGCACGCGGCGCTTGTTCTTGTTTCGACGCAACCTGCCATTGCTGTCCTTGGTATCCGAACTACCGTGGTGTTTGGCCTGTTGTTGCTTCGAGCTAGCCAGCTGTCCTCTCCCGCAAAAGAGGGTCATGAGTGTGGTAAGGGCTGCCATGGATTTGGCTTTTTCCTGTCCTAGGTGCGGGCTAGCCACTCGTCATGATGTTGTGTTTGAAGGCTGCTAGCGCCTCTGCATCCGGACAGTCGACGATCTGATTTTTCTTTGTTAGGAACCGAGTCCAGATTTGTCTGGCCGATTCTTCTGGCTGCTGAATTATATGGCTAAGGTCATCGGCGTCTGGTGGTCGCACATATGTGCCCTGGAAGTTATCAAGGAATGCGGCTTCCAGGTCCTCCCAACAACCAATTGATTCTGCTGGCAAGCTGTTAAGCCAATGACGAGCTGGTCCTTTAAGCTTGAGTGCGAGGTATTTGATGGCATGTAGATCATCACCGCGGGCCATGTGGATATGGAGGAGATAGTCCTCGATCTAGACCGCAGGATCTGTGGTACGATCGTATGATTCGTTGTTTACGGGTTTGAAGCCCTCGGGGATTTGATGATCCATTACTTCATCTGTGAAGCATAGTGGGTGTGCGACGCCTCTGTATTGGGCTATATCACGACGTAGCTCATATGAGCTTTGTCTACTGTGTTCGGCTCGGCCAGAGTTGCTATATCCGGCGTGACGGTTATCATCACGTGTCGTTGGGCGCCCACGCGATCTGTAGATCGATCTTGTATGCTTTGCCTTATCCTCCAATATATCTCGCAAGTCCGGCGCGTTTTCCCGTGCCTTGGTACTTTTTGAGCGGCGTCCGGGTGTGGCTTGAGCGGAGGGCCGAGAGGCTTCTCTGTCGCGCCACGGGTGGCTGGTCTGCCATGTCGTCGCGCCGGTGACTTGGGTGCTTCCTCCTCCGATCGAGGCAACGGCATGCGCTTGGGGTAGCTTTTGAGGGCGCTCGAGTTCATACTCTTCGCCACGAGGACCTCGGTCCATTTGTCGCCTAGCAGGTCTTGGTCAGCTCTAAGCTGTTGTTGCTTTTCTTGAGGCTTCTTGCCGTGGCTATAAGCCCGCGCTTGAAACGCCCTGTTGGCGGGATCCTCAGCACGACAAATTGGCCATCGCCGAGGCTTGCCTCATCTTCGGAGGGAGGCGATAGTTATCGCCCTCTACCTCTTTTCTCGCCGCACTATCGTGCGGACTTGCTTCTCCCTCCTCCCGTGCTGAATCCTCGCCGAGGGGTTGTCTTCGCACTATCCGGGTGTTATTATCTCCGTGCCGGAATCACCGCTTTTGCTGGCGGGATTTAGAGCGCGCTTGCCGACGCCGGGCGCTTGGGCTGTTTCTTGAGGGGTCATCCTCCGCTGTTCCATCGCTGCTCCCATCTTTTGGGATGTCCACCATGTATATGTCGATGACGAGGTGGCCTTCTAGTGCCCCAGAGGCGCTGGTTCTTGGTCGCTCCAAAGATCGCCGCCCATACCGCCGATGTCTTCGGAGTCGTAGTCGAGCATGTCGGTTAAATCATCAACAGTGGCTACAAAGTGGGTGGTGGGTGGGCGTTGAATTTCTTCGTCGTCCGCATCCCAACCTTCCTGACCGTGGTCCGGCCAGGGTTCTCCGGATAAAGAGAGAGACTTTAGTGAATTCAGAATGTCGCCAAAGGGCGAGTGCTGAAAGATGTCCGCGGAAGTGAACTCCATGACCGGCGCCCGATCGGATTCGATGGGCAGGGGCGCGGAGGGTCCGGAGTCCGGAGAGGAGTCCGGCACCCTGGAGTCACGGTATTCGCAAAGGACATGGATGGTGTTCGGCTCGAGCGCCGTAGAGATTTCAGCCCCCGAGGTGGTGTCCAACAAACCATCCTTGATCGGCGAGATCGGCTCCGAATCAATGGTCGGAGCGGACACTAGTGCGGCCTCCAGGACACTGTTCGGCAGCAGAGTTAGATCATGCCCATCGAGATAGTGCGGCGCGCTTGGCTGCGGCTCAAATCCGTCGAAGATCAAGTCTCCACGGATGTAGGCCGTGTAGTTTAAACTTCCAAACCTAACCTGATGGCCAGGGGCGTAGCTTTCGATCTGCTCCAGATGGCTGCTTAATTGCCCGCGCAGCAAAGCCGCCGATCACGAAGATCTGTCCGGGAGAAAAGTCTCACCTTGACTGCGTCGTTGTTGATGATCAAGGAGCCATCGGGCCTATCGGTGACGACATACGAGGAACTCTCAATGAAAGCACCAATGTCGGTGTCAAAACCGCGGATCTCGGGTGGGGGTCCCGAACTATGCGCCTAGGCGGATGGTAACAGGAGACAAGGGACACGATGTTTTTCCCGTGTTGGGCCCTCTCAATGGAGGTAATACCCTACCCTGCTTGATTAATATTGATGATATGGGCAGTACAAGAGTAGATCTACCACGAGATCAGAGAGGCTAAACCATAGAAGCTAGCCTATGGTATGATTGTTGTTCGTCCTACGGACTAAAACCCTCCGGTTTATATAGACACCGGATAGGGTTAGGGTTACACGTAGTCGGTTACAATGGTAGGAGATCTACATATCCAGACGCCAAGCTTGCCTTCCACGCCAAGGAAAGTCCCATCCGGACACGGGACGGAGTCTTCAATCTTGTATCTTCATAGTCTAGGAGTCTGGCCAAAGATGATAGTTCGGCTATCCGGACACCCCCTAGTCCAGGACTCCCTCAGTGGCACTTCTCCCAATTCAAGACAAGATTAGTTTCTTCACATCTCTGCAAAACTCAATCAAGGTTGCTCAAGCAATCATCAAAACAAGTTCCGTAAACGGAGAAATCATCCATGAAAACCTCAACAACCTTTTCATAAGAGTCAGAGAATATAGCAGTCATACATCTTTGAAAGGTAGCAGGTGCATTACATAAACCAAAAGGCATACGTCTAAAAGCAAAGGTACCAAAAGGACAAGTAAACATGGTTTTCTCTTGATCTTATTTTGACACAGGTATTTGAGAGAAACCAGAATAACCATCTAGAAAGCAAAAGTGAGTATGTTTGGATAATCTTTCTAGCATTTGATCAATAAAAGGTAGAGGGTAATGATCTTTTCTAGTAGCTTTATTCAATTTGCGAAAATCAATTACCATTCTATAACCTGTAACTATTCTTTGAGGGATCAATTCATTCTTATCATTTGGAACAACAGCAATACCTCCTTTTTTAGGGACACAATGAACATGACTTACCCATTGACTATCAGCAATAGGATAAATTATACCTACCTCCAGAAGCTTTAGTATTTCATTTCTTACCACTTCTTTCATCTTAGGATTTAAACGTCGTTGATGATCAACAACTGGTTTAGCATCTTTCTCCAATTATATTTTGTGCTAACATAAAGTAGGACTAATGCCCTCAAGATCAACAAGAGTATATCCAATAGCGGCACGGTGCTTCTTAAGAGTTTTCAATAATTTCTTTTCTTCATTCTCTGAAAGGTTAGCACTAATAATAACATGATACATCTTCTTTTCATCAAGATAAGCATATCTCGGAGTATCAGGTAATTGTTTAAGCTCAAACACGGGATCACCCTTAGGTGGAGGAGGATCCCCAAGGATTTCAACAGGCAAATTGTGTTTCAAAATAGGTTCCCGATTGAAGAATACTTCATCTATTTCCCTTCTTTCATTCATATGAAGGAAATATGCCCTAGAGGCAATAATAAAGTTATTATTTATTTCCTTATTTCATGATAAATGTTTATTATTCATGCTAGAATTGTATTAACCGTAAACTTAGTACATGTGTGAATACATAGACAAACAGAGTGTCACTAGTATGCCTCTACTTGACTAGCTCATTAATCAAAGATGGTTAAGTTTCCTAGCCATTGACATGAGTTGTCATTTGATGAACGGGATCACATCATTAGGGATTGATGTGATTGACTTGACCCATTCCGTTAGCTTAGCATTTGATCGTTTAGTATCTTGCTATTGCTTTCTTCATGACTTATACATGTTCCTATGACTATGAGATTATGCAACTCCCGAATACCGGAGGAACACTTTGTGTGCTACCAAACGTCACAACGTAACTGGTTGATTATAAATGTGCTCTACAGGTGTCTCCAATGGTACTTGTCTAGTTGCCATAGATCGAGATCAGGATTTGTCACTCCGATTGTCGGAGAGGTATATCTGGACCCTCTCGGTAATGCACATCACTATAAGCCTTGCAAGCAATGTGACTAATGAGTTAGTTCCGGGATGATGCATTACGGAACGATTAAAGAGACTTGCCGGTAACGAGATTGAACTAGGTATTGAGATACCGATGATCGAATCTCGGGCAAGTAACATACCGATGACAAAGGGAACAACGTATGTTGTTATGCGGTTTGACCGATAAAGATCTTCGTAGAATATGTGGGAAAAAATATGAGCATCCAGGTTCCACTATTGGTTATTGACCGGAGACGTGTCTCGGTCATGTCTACATAATTCTCGAACCCATAGGGTCCGCACGCTTAACATTCGGTGACGATCGGTATTATGAGTTTATGTGTTTTGATGTACCGAAGGTAGTTCGGAGCCCCGGATATGATCACGGACATGACAAGGAGTCTCGGAATGGTTGAGATGTAAAGATTGATATATTGGAAGCCTATGTTTGGACATCGGAATAGTTCCGGGTGAGTTCGGGCATATACCGGTGCACCGGGAGGTTACTGGAACCCCCCGGGAGGTATATGGGCCTTCTTGGGCCATAGTGGGAGAGAAGAGAGGGAGGCCTAGGAGGGGGAGCCCCCCAAGCCCAATACGAATTGGGTGGGGGGCCGGCCCCCCCTTTCCTTCCCCTCTCTCCCCCTTCCTTCCACTCCTAGTCCAACTAGGGAAGTGGGGGAATCCTACTCCTGGTGGGAGTAGAACTCCCCATGGGGCGCGCCATAGGAGGGCCGGCCCTCCCCCTCCTCCACTCCTTTATATACGGGGGAGGGGGGCACCCCATAGACATACAAGTTGATCATTGATCTCTTAGCCGTGTGCGGTGCCCCCCCTCCACCATAATCCACCTCGGTCATATCATCGTAGTGCTTAGGCGAAGCCCTGCGCCGGTAGCTTCATCATCACCGTCATCACGCCGTCATGCTGACGAAGCTCTCCCTCGACACTTTTCTGGATCATGAGTTCGTGGGACGTCACTGAGCTGAACGTGTGCAGATCACGGAGGTGCTGTACGTTCGGTACTAGGATTGGTCAATCGTGAAGACGTATGACTACATCAACCGCGTTGTCATAACGCTTCCGCTTTCAGTCTACGAGGGTACGTGGACAACACTCACCCCTCTCATTGCTATGCATCACCATGATCTTGCATGTGCGTAGGAATGTTTTTGAAATTACCACGTTCCCCAACAGTGGCATCCGAGCCAGGTTTATGCGTAGATGTTATATGCACGAGTAGAACACAAGTGAGTTGTGGGCGATAATAGTCATACCGCTTACCAAAGATGTCATACTTTGATTCGGGCGGTATTGTTGGATGAAGCGCCCTGCACCGACATTACGGTACGCTTATGCGAGACTGGTTCTACCGACGTGCTTCACACATGTGTGGTGGCGGGTGTCGGTTTCTCCAACTTTAGTTGAATCGAGTAGGCTACGCCAGTCCTTATTGAAGGTTAAAACAACACATACTTGACGTAAAAATCGCTGTGGTTTTGATGCGTAGGTAAGAACGGTTATGGCTCAGCCCGTAGCAGCCATGTAAAACTTGCAACAACAAAGTAGAGGACGTCTAACTTGTTTTTGCAGGGCATGTTGTGATGTGATATGGTCAAGATGTGATGAGATATAAATTGTTGTATGAGATGATCATGTTTTGTTCAAGTTATCGGCAACTGGCAGGAGCCTTATGGTTGTCTCTTTATTGCATAAGATGCAAGTGCCATATGATTGCTTTACTTTATCCCTATGCGATAGCAATAGTTGCAAAAGCAATAGTTGGCGAGACGACCATGTGACGACACATTGATAAAGATCAAGATGATGGAGATCATGGTGTCATGCCGGTGACGATAGAGATCATGATGGTACTTTAGAGATGGAGATCAAAGGTGCAAGATGATCATGGCCATATCAAGTCACATATTTTGATTGCATGTGATGTTTATCTTTTATACATCTTATTTTGCTTAGTTCAGCGATAGCTTTATAAGATGATCCCTGTAACATCCCAAATTTTCAATTTGGAATGTTATACATAGAGCATCATTGCATATCATATTTTTCATTGCATTTTCTTTGCACTTTTTGCTCGATCCTAGAAATTCTACACAACTCAAGGACCCACGGGGAGAGTTGGGGATTTTCGTTATTTTCATATTTGAGTTTTCTCAAATTTTGAAAATAGGATCCTTTGATTTTATTTATTTTATCTTCAATTATTTCTATTACAAAAATATGAGAGAGGGAATAAAATGACTTTCCCAAAATAAAGAAATAATGAAGATTTAATAATAAAATCAAATAAGATTTTATTTTGGAGTTTTTCGCCTTTTTATTTGAATTTAGGAAAATGCGCGTTTTTAAAATTAGATTTAGGCCCCAAATAAATGTTCACTAAATCCGCTTGATTTTAGAAGCCGGGAAAATTTATTTCGGATTTTGGAGTCCGCTTAGTACTTCTTTTGATTTTTTCTCGCGTAATGTTTTATTTTAAAAAAACGCGACCGCTTTTCGAGCCGTGCCTCGAGCCGGGACTCGCTCGGGCGCTTATATAAATAGCGGCCGCCCGCCCGAGCCGCCTCCCACCCGAGCCCGCCCTGAGCGAAACCCTAGCCGCTTGACCCTTGCCGCCGCCGCCGCCCGAGGTTCGCCGCCGCCTCGATTTCCGTGTCACCGATCGATTTTCTTCGTTTTTTTATTTTACTATTTATTTATTTTATTTTTTTCTTTTTCCGTTCGAATCTGTTCGTCGTTTTTTTTCTTATCTCGGATTTAATCCGCGATTTTTCTGATCGCGATTCCAGATCCGATTTTCGTTTTAGTATAACTTTTCGCTCGTTTATCGGAATCAAGCGATTCAAGCGCCTGGAGTTTCATCTTGAAACCCTCTTTCCGAATAATCTACTTAAACAAGTTTTTGCTTCTGTAAAATTTGACCTAGATTCAGATTAGTAAAACGAAGCTGTTTTCTTCCGCCGTTTGACTTTCGTTGCTTCGTTTGTTTTGATTCTTTTTGCAAACCGGAGTTCTTAAGTTGAACTATCTGGTTAGATCTATTTGAGTTTTACCTGTGCATTAGATGAGTATTTATTGTATGCTTGTTTGTTTGTCTGCGATAGATTACCCGGAGTGCGCCGCCTGTTACTTCGAGTCTCTAGGTTTCGCGGATCATCAGCAAGGCAAGTAACACTTTGATCATACTTTTCTCATACCCAGTTTTTATGCATTAGATCTATCCTCAAACACTTTCATGATTAGGATCTAATTAAATTGTGGGATGGGAAGTAGTTGAGGTAGTACCTATTACCTGTTTTATTATTAAACCCTTGGGAGTTACTTCTACGTTTGCTTATTATGCCGTGCTATGCTAGTAGACGTGGATTGGGTGAGTGTATTCCATGACAAATGTGAGATTGTTATTTAATGGTTTATTTAAGGTGGCAACTTAAACACATATCTGGGTGGATTGAGGCACCTGGTTTCTACCAGGACTTGCCTGTATTTCTTCGGACCGCCACCCAGGCTCAAAGAGATCATGAGATTATTCAATCTAGAAACTTCCGTGTGCAGCCACAAGCCATTATGGGCTCTGGCATAGTTGACTAAGTTGTGCGAACTCTTACGGGTAGACTAGCAGATGTAGGGGAAAGTAGGTGTACCGGTCTACCCACAAGTAAGGTGCTAGTGCTTCGAAGACTATGTCTCGGTCATCCGCTTCTCAAACACCATGTAGTGCGAGAAATCAAACGGAGGTGATCGAGTCTTGTGGGGAAAAGTGCTAAACCTCTCGCAGAGTGTACAAACTAATCATGGTTAGCCGTGTCCCGGTTATGGACATCTTGAGTATCTAGTACCGGATATCATGTGAATCTCATCATGTTACTTCTAATTAATATTGTTGGGTTTGTTAATGAGTACTTTTAATTGGGATTGAGAATGCTGTCAACCATTCTCAATGTTTCACAACCACCATGATAGTTAAATAAATTTACTCCTTTGTAGTAGGGAAAAATTGGCTTTATGCAAAAACTATAACCATAGAGCTTTCCACCAGCCATATATGCATGTGGTATAGGCTATTCATTCCATTATTCTCTATGTGTTACATTGCCAGCATATTCCATGTGTGAATTGTTTGGCTGCAACTTTCATGTTGAGATTTTCGCACGACGATTAAGGTGCTTAGGTCGTGGTTCTATACTCGATGATGCCGTTGGAGTTGATGGACTCGCTTATTCTTCCAAGCCTTCGCTGTTATCGTTATTAGATGGCCTTAAGCCATATTTATTTTATTAAGTTCTCTCTTGAGACATTCGATTGTAATAAGTGTGTGATTGCTACTCTGTTATAAATCCTTCGAGTAATTGTGTGGTGTCAAGACATCGATCCGTGGATGACACCGAGCAGAGAATGATCGCTTGAGGTCTGGTCGCTACACGGAGCCCATAGATTGTGTTTTCAATGCACCAACTTGGAGTCTGGGAAAGAGTATGGCAGCTCACATAACCATGGGGCGCATTGGAGAAGTTTACAAAGAAGACCTCAAGTATACTATCTACCAGATTTGCGGACGCCGAGATGAACAATGGGAGATAGTTGGCACTAAGAAGGATAGATCCATTGCCGCTTTCATCCAGGAGTTAAACCAGCACATTCGACGCCAGGAAAACCAGATGTGCGCAGACATGATGGAGTTGAAGGCAGCAAAAGCCAAGATTATCGAGCTAGAAGGAGAATTGAAGGCCATTCGCAAGGACTACATGGAGGAGATTGTAGCTCTAGTGAGACAAAATGGCGATCTTAAGGAGAAGATTTAAGAACTCATGGGAAATTCAGCACCCGGAGGAGAAGATGAAGATAGCACCTGTCCAGAGAACTACATCATCATCGACGACACCGATTCCGATCCTAGTGATGATGATTACGAAGATGAAGCTGGAGCAGATATCATGGAGTCTTCATCGGAGCAGTTTTTCTAGTTGACCACCATAACAAAGAGTAGATTACCCCCATGTTATATTAGTTTTAGTTTCAGCACTTTGTAACGATAGATAGACCGTTGTATGCCCTTGTTTGAATTGATTGGAGTGATATTGTGTGATTTGTCTCATGTGCATATGGGTAGTGTTTCTCTCTAGACCTCATTCTATTCTAAATTCTCGTCTTTTCTTAAAACCCTCAGATGCCTCCGAGACGCGACCCCGGATTTGTCTTTCCGCCAGAGATCACCCAGTTGATTCAGCAGCAGAATGCCTTGATTCAAACATTGATACAATACCAAGGCAACAACAACAACAACAACAACAACCCACCGCCACCACCACCTGTTGACCATTTGACCCGTTTCTTATAGCTGAATCTTCCGGTGTTTTCCAATAGCACCGAGCCGATTGTTGCAGATGATTGGCTCCGTAAGATAGGGAGGGAGTTGACCACTGCAGATGTACATGATGGAGAAAGGGTGAAGTTTGCTGCACATCAGCTTGAAGGACCCGCAGAGCATGGTGGGAGAATTTTACAGCCACTTACCCAAGAGACACCGCCACATGGGATCAGTTTCAAGAAGCTTTCCAGACGCCCATGTTTCAGCAGGAGCTATGGCCATGAAGAAGCGTGAGTTTCGCAACTTGCGCCAAGGAGGACGGACAGTTCGCCAGTATGTAGACGATTTCAGTAAGCTAGCACGTTATGCCCCAGATGACGTTGCTACGGACGCAGCTAAGCAGGAGAAGTTTCTAGAAGGACTGAATGATGAGTTGAGCATTCAGTTGATGGTAGCCACCTTCAATAACTACCAGGAGTTAGTAGATCGTGCTCTCATGATTGAAGGGAAGCAACAGCAGATTGAAAATCGCAAGAGGAAGTATGGACAGGGGAAGATTAACTCTGGAGCTCAGCAGAAGTTCGTTTTACCCCGAAGCCAGGAGGACAATTTCAGCATACCCATGGAGGAGGTAGCTCGCACAACCATAATGGCACCAAGAATGAGAACGGGAATGGAGGAAGCAATGGACAGAACCGCACCAACCCGTCAACACCATCCAAGGTAGACCTGAGCCATATCACTTGCTTTAAGTGCCGCAAGACTGGACATTATGCAAATGAATGTCCAGAAAGCCAGAATGGAAATGGCAATGGAAGCTCAGGAAAGAAGCCGGATCCTTTCAATAAAGGACAAGTGAACCACGTTACCGTGGAGGAGGTTGAAGCTCAGCCAGATGCAGTAATAGGTAAGTTTTTGGTTAAGTCATTTACTGCAGTTGTTCTTTTTGATACTGGTGCATCGCATTCATTCCTATCAAGGGATTTATGGATAAGTTTAGCCTACCCACTAAAACTCTTAAGACACCCATGCTAGTAAGCTCACCGGGAGCAGAGTATATGGCCAGTCAAGGATGTTTTCAAGTGCCATTAAGTATAGGGAGGCATGTTTTCCCAACGGATTTAATTATATTGGAATCCCAAGGTTTGGACGTAATTCTTGGTATGGATTGGCTGTCGAAGTATGGAGGGAACATAGATTGCGCCAGTAAGTCAATTTTGCTTACCACACCAGAAGGGAGGAGAATCAAGTATGTATCACAAGACGAGCCGAGGAGAGCACATGTAAATTCCTTATCGAGTTGTGCGGGAGGAAGTACCGTAGTAAGGGATTTCCTGACGTGTTTCCTAAGAGTTGCTGTGCATGCCACCGGATAGAGACATTGAGTTTCGATTGAACTATCGCCGAGCACCGGGCCGATATCTAAGAGACCATATAGGATGCCAGCCCAAGATTTAGAGGAAATTAAGAAGCGATTAAGGAGTTATGGATAAAGGTTTTATTCACCCAAGTTCTTCGCCTTTGGGGATCACCAAGATTTAGTGGAGAAGAAGGATGGATCCTTAAGAATGGTTGTTGATTATCGAGGATTGAATGAAGTGACCATTAAGAACAAATACCGTTATCGATGATCAATTACTTGTTTGACCAGTTGCAAGGAGCTAAGGTGTTTTCAAAGATCGATTTGCGATCAGGGTACCATCAGTTGAAGATTCGAGAGCAGGATATACCTAAGACGGCTTTTACCACCAGGTACGGGCTGTATGAGTACACCGTTATGTCATTTGGTCTGACTAACGCACCTGCCTATTTTATGAACATGATGAACAAAGTGTTTATGTAGTTTTTGGATAAGTTCGTCGTGGTGTTCATTGATGATATTTTGGTTTACTCTTAGAATGAAGAGGAACATAAGGAGCATTTGCGTTTAGTACTCGAGAAGCTCAGAGAACACCAGTTATATGCCAAGTTCAGCAAGTGTGAGTTTTGGTTGAAGGAAGTTGGATTTCTTGGACATGTTATATCCGGAGAAGGTATAACAAGAGACCCCACTAAAGTTGTCCTTCAGAATAAATCGGGAAGCACCAACAACAGTTTGAGAGATCCGAGTTTCCTTGGACTACCAGGATATTACCGAGATTCATTGAGAATTTCTCAAGGATTGCGAAGCCTATGACAGAATTGTTGAAGAAGGATACCAAGTTCATTTGGACCAAGGAGTGTGAAGCTAGTTTCCAAGAGTTGAAGAAACGTTTGGTTACCTCACCAGTGTTAATTCTGCCAGATCAGACCAAGGATTACGAGGTATATTATGACGCTTCACGCCGAGGACTTGGAGCAAAGGCTTATGCATGAGGGAGAGTTGTTTCATATGCTTCACGACAGCTTAAGCCTCATGAGCTAAATTATGCTACGCATGATTTGGAGTTAGCAGCCGTAGTGCATGCGTTGAAAACATGGAGACATTTCCTCATTGGAAATCATTGTGAGGTGTATACGGATCAGAAGAGTTTGAAATACATTTTCACGCAGAAGGAGCTGAATCTCAGGTAAAGGAGATGGTTGGAGCTCATCAAAGATTATGATATGAGATTGCATTATCACCCAGGAAAGGCTAACATTGTAGCAGACGCGTTGAGCCGTAAGAGTCACGTCAATACATTGATGATGGGAGAAATACCAAAGGAGTTAGCCGAGGATCTTCGAGAGCTATGTTTGGAAATAGTTCTGAGAGGCTATGTAGCAGCATTGGAGATTCAGTCAACTTTGATGGACAAGATCAGGGAAGCTCAGAAGACTGATAAAGAGATTGCCTCTATAAAGGAGAGAATGAGCGAAGGAAAGGCTAAAGGATTTCGTGAGGATGAGCACGATACCTTATGGTTTGAGGACCGTGTTTATGTGCCCAATGACCTGGAGATCAGGAAGTTGATTCTACAAGAGGCACATGATTCACCATATTCGATTCACCCAGAAATACCAAGATGTATTTAGATTTGAAGAATACTTTCCGTGGACCGAATGAAGAAGGATATTGCGAGTACGTAGCAGTTTGTGATGTATGTCGAGGGTGAAGGCGTAACATCGAAGCCAGCAGGATTGTTACAACCATTGCCTATACCCGAATGGAAGTGGGATAAACTAGGAATGGATTTCATCACGGATTGCCTGTGACTCGCTCGGACTATGATTCGATTTGGGTTGTAGTCGATCGCTTAACGAAGGTAGCTCATTTCATTCCAAATAAAGACTACTTATAGCGATTGCCAAATTGGCTAAGATATACATGACCAGGATTGTATGCTTGCATGGAGTTCCGAGGAGTATCGACGATAGAGGAACCCAATTTACCTCAAAGTTCGGAAGCAGATTGCATGAAACTTTGGGAACCAGGTCGAGTTTAGCACAGCTTTCCATCCACGCATGATGGACAAACCGAGAGAGTTAACCAGATTTTGGAGGATATGCTTAGAGCTTGTGCTTTGGATTATGGATCAAGTTGGGATGACAAATTGACGATGCGGAGTTTTCTTATAACAACAGCTACCAAACCCATCAAGATGGCACCTTCAAGCCTTGTACGGAAGGAGGTGCAGGACCCGTTGTTGTGGGATGAAGTTGAGACCGCCATTGTTTGGACTGGATTTGATTAAGGAGTGCGAACAGAAAGTAAAGTTGATTCGCGATAGGCTCAAGGTAGCCCTACCAAGACGAGAAGAGTTATGCGGATTCAAAACGCAAGGAGACAGAATACAAAGTCGGAGACAGAGTTTATCTTCGAGTATCGCCGCTTCGAGGAGTTAAGCGTTTTAGAGTTAAAGGAAAGTTAGCACCTCGATTTGTAGGACCTTATCGTGTTTTGGAACGCATGGGAGAAGTTGCGTACAAGTTGGAATTACCCGAAGGATTGTCAGGAGTTCATGATGTGTTTCATGTTTCTCAGTTGAAGAAGTGTCACGCAGAGATGGCCGATATACCACTGAGAGACACCGTGCCACTGGAAGCAATTCAGTTGAATGATGATTTGACCTACGAGGAGAAACCGGTTAAGTTTTTGGAGTATGCCAGTCGAGTTACCCGCAGCAAGGTCATTAAGTTTTGCAAAGTTCAGTGGAGCCACCACACAGAGGATGACGCCACCTGGGAACGAGAGGAATATTTGCTTAAAGACCACCCTCACCTATTTTCTAGCCAACCCGAATCTCGAGGGCGAGATTCATCTTAAGGGGGTAGGTTTGTAACATCCCAAATTTTCAATTTGGAATGTTATACATAGAGCATCATTGCATATCATATTTTTCATTGCATTTTCTTTGCACTTTTTGCTCGATCCTAGAAATTCTACACAACTCAAGGACCCACGGGGAGAGTTGGAGATTTTCGTTATTTTCATATTTGAGTTTTCTCAAATTTTGAAAATAGGATCCTTTGATTTTATTTATTTTATCTTCAATTATTTCTATTACAAATATATGAGAGAGGGAATAAAATGACTTTCCCAAAATAAAGAAATAATGAAGATTTAATAATAAAATCAAATAAGATTTTATTTTGGAGTTTTCCGCCTTTTTATTTGAATTTAGGAAATATGCGCATTTTTCAAAAATGCATTTAGGCCCCAAATAAATGTTCATTAAATCCGGCTTGATTTTAGAAGCCAGGGAAAATTTATTTCGGGGTTTTTGGAGTCCGTTTAGTACTTCTTTTGATTTTTTTCTGTGCGTAATGTTTTATTAAAAAAAAACGCGCACCGCCTTTCGGGCCGTACCCGAGCGGGACTCCGCTCAGGGGCGCTACATAAATAGCGGCCGCCCCGAGCCGCCTCAGCCCACCCGAGCCCGCCCGAGCGAAACCCTAGCCGCCCCAGCCCGCCGCCGCCGCCCGAGGTTCGCCGCCGCCTCGAGTTCCATGCCGGTTTTTTAAAAAAAACCGATCGATTTTCTTCGTTTTTTATTTTATTTATTTATTTATTTTTATTTTTTTCTTTTTCCGTTCGAATCTGTTCGTCGTTTTTTTCTTTTCTCGGATTTAATCCGCGATTTTTCTGATCGCGATTCCAGATCCGATTTTCGTTTTAGTATAACTTTTCGCTCGTTTATCGGAATCAGGCGATTCAAGCGCCTGGAGTTTCGTCTCGAAACCCTCTTTCTGAATAATCTACTTAAACAAGTTTTTGCTTCTGTAAAATTTGACCTAGATCCAGATTAGTAAAACGAAGCTGTTTTCTTCCGCCGTTTGACTTTCGTTGCTTAGTTTGTTTTGATTCTTTTTGCAAACCGGAGTTCTTAAGTTGAACTATCTGGTTATATCTATTTGAGTTTTACCTGTGCATTAGATGAGTATTTATTGTATGCTTGTTTGTTTGTTTGCGATAGATTACCCGGAGTGCGCCGCCTGTTACTTCGAGTCTCTAGGTTTCGCGGATCATCAGCAAGGCAAGTAACACTTTGATCATACTTTTCTCATACCCAGTTTTTATGCATTTAGATCTATCCTCAAACACTTGCATGATTAGGATCTAATTAAATTGTGGGATGGGAAGTAGTTCAGGTAGTACCTATTACCTGTTTTATTATTAAACCCTTGGGAGTTACTTCTACGTTTGCTTATTATGCCATGCTATGCTAGTAGACGTGGATTGGGTGAGTGTATTCCATGACAGATGTGAGATTGTTATTTAACGGTTTATTTAAGGTGGCAACTTAAACACACATCTGGGTGGATTGAGGCACCTGGTTTCTATCAGGACTTGCCTGTATTTCTTCGGACCGCCACCCAGGCTCAAAGGGATCATGAGATTATTCAAACTAGAAACTTCCGTGTGCAGCCACAAGCCATTATGGGCTCTGGCATAGTTGACTAGGTTGTGCGAACTCTTACGGGTATACTAGCAGATGTAGGGGAAAGTAGGTGTACCGGTCTACCCACAAGTAAGGTGCTAGTGCTTCTGAAAGACTATGTCTCGGTCATCCGTTTCTCAAACACCATGTAGTGCGAGAAATCAAACGGAGGCGATCGAGTCTTGTGGGGAAAGTGCGCAAACCTTTGCAGAGTGTATAAACTAATCATGGTTAGCCGTGTCCCCGGTTATGGACATCTTGAGTATCTAGTACCTGGATATCATGTGAATCTCATCATGTTACTTCTAATTAATATTGTTGGGTTTGTTAATGAGTACTTTTAATTGGGATTGAGAATGCTGTCAACCATTCTCAATGTTTCACAACCACCATGATAGTTAAATAAATTTACTCCTTTGTAGTAGGGAAAAATTGGCTTTATGCAAAAATTGTAACCATAGAGCTTTCCACCAGCCATATATGCATGTGGTATAGGCTATTCATTCCATCATTCTCTATGTGTTACATTGCCAAGATATTCCATGTGACAATTGCGGGCTGCAACGTTTCATGTTGCAGACTTTTCGAACGACGATTAAGGTGCTTAGGTCGTGGTTCTATACTCGATGATGCCGTTGGAGTTGATGGACTCGCTTATTCTTCCAAGCCTTCCATTTGTTATCGTTATTAGATGGCCTTAAGCCATATTTATTTGATTAAGTTCTCTCTTGAGACATTCAATTGTAATAAGTGTGTGATTGCTACTCTGTTATAAATCCTTCGAGTATTGTGTGGTGTCAGCATTACTGATCCAGGGATGACACTGAGCACAGAGATCAGACTGTTTGAGGTCTGGTCGCTACAATCCCTTACTAAAATTTCAAGGTATAAGTGTTCTCCCTGAGTATGCACTGTTGCGACAGTTCTTCATGCCGAGACACCACGTGATGACCGGGTGTGATAAGCTCTACGTTCATATACAACGGGTGCAAGCCAGTTTTGCACACGCGGAATACTCGGGTTAAACTTGACGAGCCTAGCATATGCAGATATGGCCTCGGAACACTGGAGACCAAAAGGTCGAGCGTGAATCATATAGCAGATATGATCAACATAGTGATGTTCACCATTGAAAACTACTCCATCTCACGTGATGATCAGACATGGTTTGGTTGATTTGGATCACGTGATCGTTTATATGACTAGAGGGATGTCTATCTAAGTGGGAGTTCTTAAGTAATATGATTAATTGAACTTCAATTTATCATGAACTTAGTCCTGATAGTATTTGCATAACTATGTTGTAGATCAATAGCTCGCGATGTAGCTCCCCGTTTATTTTTGATATGTTCCTAGAGAAAAACTATGTTAAAAGACAATATTAGCAATTATGCAGACCAGGTCCGTGATCTGAGGATTGTCCTCATTGCTGCACAGAAAAATTATGTCCTTGATGCACTACTAGGTGACGGACCTATTGAAGGAGCAGATGCAGACGTTATGAACGTTTGGCAAAGCTCGGTATGAGGACTACTTGATAGTTTAGTGCACCATGCTTTACGACTTAGAACCGGGACTTCAAAAACGTTTTGAACGCCAGAAACATATAAGATGTTCCAAGAGTTGAAATTGGTATTTCATACTCATGCCCGTGTCAAGAGGTATGAGACCTCTGACAGTACTTTGCCTACAAGATGGAGGAGAATAGCTCAACGAGTGAGCATGTGCTCAGAATGTCTGAGTACTACAATCACTTGAATCAAGTGGGAGTTAATCTTCCCGATAAGATAGTGATTGACAGAGTTCTCTAGTCACTATCACCAAGTTACTAGAACTTCGTGATGAACTATAATATGCAAGGGATAACAGAAAGAATTCCCAAAGCTCTTCGCAATGCTGTAATCGGCGAAGGTAGAAATCAAGAAAAAGCATCAGGTGTTGATGGTTGATAAGACCACTAGTTTCAAGTAAAAGGGCAAGGGAAAGAAAGGGAACTTCAAGAAGAATGGCAAGCAAGTGGCCACTCCCATGAAGAAGTCCAAAGCTAGACCCAAGCCTGAAACTGAGTGCTTCTACTGCAAAGGAAATGGTCACTGTAAGTGGAACTGCCCTAGATACTTGGCGGATAAGAAGGATGGCATAGTGAAACAAGTATATTGGATATACATGTTATTGATGTGTACTTTACTAGTGTTTATAGCAACCCCTCGGTATTTGATACTGGTTCAGTTGCTAAGAGTAGTAACTCGAAACAGGAGTTGCAAAATAAACAGAGACTAGTTAAGGGCGAGGTGACGATGTGTGTTGGAAATGATTCCAAGGTTGATAAGATCACCATCGCACACTCCTTTTACCTTCGGGATTAGTGTTGAACCTAAAATAAATGTTATTTGGTGTTTGCGTTAAGCATGAATATGATTGGATCATGTTTATTGCAATACGGTTATTCATTTAAGTCAAAGGATAATTGTTGTTCTATTTACATGAATAAAAACCTTTTATGGTCATACACTCAATGTAAATGGTTTATTGAATCTCGATCGTAGTGATACACATATTCATAAATATTGAAGCCAAAAGATGCAAAGTTAATAATGATAGTGCAACTTATTTGTGGCACTGCCATTTAGGTCATATTGGTGTAAAGCGCATGAAGAAACTCCATGCCGATGGACTTTTAGAATCACTTGATGATTGCGAACCATGCCTCATGGGCAAGATGACTAAGAGTCCGTTCTTCGGAACAATGGAGAGCAACAAACTTGTTGGAAATAATACATACTGATGTGTGCGGTCCAATGAGTGTTAAGGCTCGTGGCGGGTATCGTTATTTTCTGACCTTCACAGATGATTTGAGCAGATATGGGTATATCTACTTGATGAAACATAAGTCTGAAACATTTGAAAAGTTCAAAGAATTTCAGAGTGAAGTGGAAAATCATCTTAACAAGAAAATAAAGTTTCTACGATCTGATCGTGGAGATGAATATTTGAGTTACGAGTTTGGTCTTCAATTAAAACAATGTGGAATAGTTTCACAAATTCATGCCACCCGGAACACCACAGCATAATGGTGCGTCCGAACGTCATAACCGTACTTTATTGGATATAGTGCAATCTATGATGTCTCTTACCGATTTACCACTATCGTTTTTGGGGTTATGCATTAGAGACAACTACATTCACATTAAATAGGGCACCATCTAAATCCGTTGAGATAACTCCGTATGAACTATAGTTTGGCAAGAAACCTAAGTTGTTGTTTCTTAAAGTTTGGGGTTGCGATGCTTATGTGAAAAGTTTCAACCTGATAAGCTTGAACCCAAATCGGAGAAGTGCGTCTTCATAGGATACCCAAAAGGAAATGTTGGGTACACCTTCTATCACAGATCCGAAGGCAAGATCTTTGTTGCTAAGAATGGTTTCTTTCTAGAGAAGAAGTTTCTCTCGAAAGAAGTGAGTGGGAGGAAAGTAGAACTTGATGAGGTAATTGTACCTTCTCCCGAATTGGAATGTAGTTCATCACCGAAATCAGTTCCAGTGATGCCTACCCAATTAGTGAGGAAGTTTCATGATGATGATCATGAAACTTCAGATCAATTTACTACTGAACCTCGTAGGTCAAGTAGAGTACGTTCCGCACCAGAGTGGTATGGTAATCTGGTTCTGGAAGTCATGTTACTAGACCATGACGAACCTACGAACTATGAGGAAGCAATGATGAGCCCAGATTCTACAAAATGGTTTAAGGCCATCAAATCTGAGATGGGTGAGGGAGTCCTGGACTAAGGGGTCCTCGGGCGTCCACCCTGTTGGACATGGGCCGGACTAAAGGGCTGTGAAGATACAAGACCGAAGACCCTCTCCCGTGTCTGGATGGGACTCTCCTTAGCATGGAAGGCAAGCTTGGCATCCAAATATGAAGATTCCTTTCTCTATAACCCTAGATCCCTCCGGTGTCTATAAAAGCAGGAGGGCTAGGTCCGTAGAGGCCAATAATCATAATTATAGTCATACAGGCTAGACTTCTAGGGTTTTAGCCATTACAATCTCGTGGTAGATCAACTCTTGTAATACTCATATTCATCAAGAACAATCAAGCAGGAAGTAGGGTATTACCTCCATAGAGAGGGCCCGAACCTGCGTAAACATTGTGTCCCCTGTCTCCTGTTACCATCGACCTTAGACGCACAGTTCGGGACCCCCCTACCCGAGATCCGCCGATTTTGACACCGACGTTGGTGCTTTCATTCAGAGTTCCACTGTGTCGTCCTCAAAAGGTTTGATGGCCCCTTCAATCATCTACAGCAATGCTCTCCAAGGAGAAGTCTTCCTCCCCGGACAGATCTTTGTGTTCGGCGGCTTCGCACTGCGGGCGAACTCGCTTGGCCATCTGGAGCAGATCGATAGCTACGCCCCTGGCCGTCAGGTCAGATTCGGGAGCTTGAACTACATCGAGGATATCTGCGGAGACTTGATCTTCGACGGATTCGAGACCATGGTAGCCGCTCCTATTCACCACGATGAACATGACTTAAATCTGTCATCAGACCATACCTAGGAGATAGCACTTGTAACTGCTCTGGCCTTAGATCCGGAGCAGATCGCGCCATCCGAAGACGGGAAGCTCAACCCCGCCACGGATGCGCGAGTCCTACACGGCGTCGAGCCGCATTACGCACTCCAACCTCGAGTGGAATCTGTGTCACCGGAGCCTCGGGCTCGTTTCCGGCTACAGGTTCTGAACCATGTGCGTCCACGTGCGTCGAGCTCGATCAGTCTTCGGTCGTCAAATTCAGCTCCGCGGACATTTTTCAGCACTCACCTTTGGGCGACGTGTTAAACTCGTTAAAAGCACTATCCTTAGCAGGGGGCTCGTAGCCGAATTATATCCAGTTCGAACTGGAGGCTGATGACGGAGAAGTTCACTTCCTACCCACCGCCCACTTCATAGCCACTGTCAAAGATTTAACCGACATGCTTGATTACGGCTCCGAAGACATCGACAGTATGGACGACGATGCCGATGAGGAGCAGGGCCAAAACCCGCCGTTTACCGGACGCTGGACGGCCACCTCTTCTTACGATGTGTAAATGGTGGATACACCTAAAAGAACTAACAACGATGACAAAGAAGATCCAGTTGAGGATAAACCTCCTGTGATATAGCCAAAATGTCGGCGTCAGCGGTGTCACAGCCCTAGAATTGTTTGACATTAGTTGCATTAAGGCATTCATGTCATCATGTTAATTTTCATGAAATTGAAATGGGGATGACCAAGCCCTAGCACTAAAACAATTCAAATAGGTTCAACTTCAAAATATCTTCAAAGAACCCAAATTGGTTTGCAAAAATGTTCATGATTAATGGAAAAAGGTGAAAACCATATCCAGAGGTGATGGATATTTTTCCAAGACATTTTGGATTTTGAATAAACCATATTATATTTGAATTGGGGCATTTAAATACTATTAATATTTTAAATGCTCCAACAATTCTAAAAATAGTTAAGGGCCTCCGTAATAATTCAGTTAAATGCCCACAATTATTTTCAGGATTTATTTAAATGATTTGGTGCCAAACTAAATCAAAACAGAGCAGAAAAATAGAAAACAGAAATAAAGAGAGAGAGAAGTCCAGCTTACTGGCGCGCGAACTGCCCAGCCTCCCCTGCTGGCCCAGCCTGGTGGCCCAGCCCACCACCGCCTTCCACCTGTCGCCTTCCTCCTCCGCCAGAGGATGAGCGCGTGGCGCTGCAGCGACGGCCACCGACGGCCACCTCCTGCTGGCTGCTGCGTCCCGTTGCTGTTCGACGCCCATGCGCCGCCACGCATCACCCCGGCCCTCTCGCCCACTTCCCGTCCTCATCCTCCTCTCTCTCGCTCTGCGCCAGACCCAGCGGCCCTGCCGCCACCGTCGCTGCTCGACGTGGCCACCGCCTCCACACGCTTCCCGACCAGCCCACAAGCCCCGCCACTCCATCTCGCCCTCCTCACCGAGCCTCCCGACGCTGGAGCGCCCAGGCGCCGCTTCGCCGCTTTCCCTTCTCGGACCTGCCGATCGCCGCTGTCCGATTCGCCACCGCTGCCGCTTCCCGAGCTCGCCGACCGCCTCTACGCGACCCATGTGAGCCTCCGGCCGATTCCCTCTCTTCCCGCGTCATCTCGCCTCGTAGCGCCGCCGCCATTGAAGCCGAAGGTCACCGCCGCCGTGCCTCGTCGCCGTCGTGCTGTGAGCCACCGTGGCTCGAAGCCGGGCACACCACCGTGCTCCACACCTCACCAGGAGCCCGCAGCACCCCTCCGCACCTCCTGCCGTGCCTCCTAGCGACGTGGCCGAGCTCGCCCGAGCTCGCCGCCGCCAAACACGTCGCCGGGCGATTTTCCGGCGACCCGAGCCCAACTACCTGCACCACCGACGCGGGCGCTCTTCCAGCTACGTAGAGCCCTCCTCCGTCTGCTTGGTCGCGGAGCAAGAAACCCGAAGGCCTCCGCCGTCTCGGCCTCGCCGGCGACTCGACGCCGGTGGATTAGCCCCGGTTGACCAGGGGTTTGACTTTCCCCAGGGTCACTGACGTGTGGGCCCAGCCACTAACTAGACAGGGTTAACACTAACTGATATTAGCTAGTTAAACTAACTACTGACCAGTGGGTCCCAGCGTCAGATTTGACCTGGACAGCGCCCGTTGACTTGCTGACGTCACCGTGAGGTCATGCCGTGTGAGAATAGGTTTTCTGGATTTAATTTAATTCAGGAAATTTCAGAAAATACCCCAAACTTCAAATATTCATAACTTTTAATCTGTAACTCTAAATGAAATAATTTATATATATGAAAAATGATCAGAAAAATATGAAGAATCTGTTTATGGCACTTTCATGCATGTTTGAACAAGTTAACCTCACTGAATAGGATGAATAATGATTAGGGCAAATTATGAAATAACATTTGGAGTTGGAATTTGTTCTTGTTTGAATTCCACTTCAATTAACTTGGCTAGATATTGCATTAGGTGAATTCAGTACCTTAACATGACATGTCATTCATGTGGCTGTGCATTGCATTGATTGTGTCCTCTCTTGTTTGCCGGTAATTGTCCCCTCTCAGTAGACGACGTCCGACGATTATTCGATGACACCGATGAAGAACTATATTATCTTCGAAGTGCGTGCAAGCAAAACCCCTTGTTCATTCCGATACAATCCCACTCTCTCGCTCCTGCTCTCTTTTATTGCATTAGGACAACATCGATTCAATCTGTTACTTGCTGCGGTAGCTGAACCCTTGATCCTTTGCATGACTGTCATTCCACAAGAATTAGATGAAACCCACTAGCATGAGTAGGAGTTGTTTGAGCCATGTTGTGCCTACTCATTTATGCTTGTTTGTCATGCCTGCTACTGCTTAGAGTTGAGTCAGTCCGATTCATCGGGATGAATCGGAGTGTGTGAACATGTCCTACTATGTGTGTGAGCTAAGTGTGTGAACACGATTTGGTAAAGGTAGCGGTGAGAGGCCATGTAGGAGTACATGGTGGGTTGTCTCATTGCAGCCGTCCTCGTGAACTGAGTCCTGTGTTTGTGATCCATGAAACAGTTACTACCACGCATTGGGATCCTTAATTGACCCTCTCGGCTTCTTAACCACCCTTGTCCTCATCCGGGAGTTGCAAGTAGTTTCGGTGTTTGTAGCATCTTTGGGGGCACGCATAGCGCTGACCTTAGGGGTGGGTTGTGTTGCGGTAGGCACCGTGGCCCGGTGTACCGAGTGCCCGTTTGGTATCTCGGGAACCCTGCACACATCGTTCGGGGCTGTATGGGAAACCTCGGCCGGACTCCCTGCGGATGGAACCCGAATAGGCGATAAACCTGGACTAGGGACTTGAGCGTTTAGGTAGGCCGTGGCCGACACCCACGTTGGGCTTCCGCTTGAAGGTTGCCGAGTACATGTCGTGTAAACGGCGGTAAGTGGTGAGAGCGTGTGAAGAAGTACACCTGCAGGTTTAATATGATCTATTGAATAGCCGTGTCCACGGAAAAGGACTTCGGGTTGCCTATATCAGTTCATAGACAAGTGAAAGTGGATACTCTAAAATGCGCAAGATAAGCGTGAGTGCTATGGATGGCGTTCTCGAGGGAGGCGGAGCGGGTCCATAGTGGTGTATTGATATGGTGAATATGTGGACTCGTGTGCGCCACCTCAAAAGAGTTACTTGCAATCGTAGTTCAGGATAGCCACGAGTCAAAGCTGGCTTGTTGCGGTCAAACTCCACCACCCCTTTTGATAATGGTGCATATGTAGTTAGATCTGATGTAAGTCTTGCTGAGTACAATTGTACTCACGCTTGCTTATTTTATGTTTTGCGAGAGACGTCGGCCTCGCTAGTAGTTCCACGTGGACTTGATGTTTAGCTTGTTACCTCAGCTACGATCTTGTGCCCTCGGCAGATCTCAGTAGATAGCCGGGCTTCTCAGCCTTTTTCATTTATAGTTGTGCGTACTCGAGACATGATTAGCTTCCGCTTGTGTTTTGACTTGTATGCTCGAGTGTTGGGTCATGAGACCCATGTTTGTAATATCTCGCTCCTCGAGCCTAATGAATAAATATTTGAGTCGTAGAGTTATGTTGTGATCCATGTTGTATCTCACGCATATTGAGCATAATGTGTGTATGTTTGAAATGCTTGGTATGTGTGGGATCCGACAAACTAGTTGTTTATCCTTGGCAGCCTCTCATATGGGGAAATGTAGTCTCGTGATTACGAGTGATAGTAGTCCGCTACAGCCCGGTTCACCGAGTCCTGCTAGCCCAAAGACTCTTGCTTGGACACTTGATCTGGCGGCATGTGTTTCACTTCGCCTTATGTCCGTCCCTTCGGGAAATGTCACGCGGTGTTATTCGAGTCCTGCCTAGCCTGCTACAGCCCGGATACTGGAGTCCTGTTAGCCAGTGCTACAGCCCGAATTTATACGTTGATGACCGACATGCTCGATGTGATTCATGTATGCCTGTCCCCATAGGTTAGCGCCGCTTTGGGTTCACGACTAGCCATGTCGGCCCGGTTCTTTGTCATATGGATGCTAGCGAGACTATCATATCGTGAGCCAAAAGACATAAACGGTCCGGGCCATGGTAAGGCGACACCGTGGGAATACCGTGCGTGAGGCCGCAAAGTGATATGAGGTGTTACCGCTAGATTGATGTGACTTGGAATCGGGTCCGACAGCGTTGGTATCGAGCCCGATTGCAGAGGTTTACCAAGCCAAACTGGTCAAGTTGTGTCTAGAAATGCTTTAGTTATGTAAGGGAATTGATTGTGGAAGGAACGTAAGGCTCTTTTACTCCTTATACCTCATGGCCTTCGATCCGAGTCAACCTCTTCTCTTCTACGGGGTTTAAGAACTAGGCTTCTCATCTATCTATCAGGATGACGTGTTATTAATCCATAGACCTTTAAGATGGTTGGTTTTAATACCCAGTCCAGTCCCTACTATTTCTATATGTTAACTGTTGATCTCGGAACTTTGATATGATGTTGTTAAGTGGCTATGCCACCATTTTGCATGATGTCTCAAATCATTTTGAGCATTTACAGCCGTCATGCTGTCCGAGTCATCCCAGGTCTCTAAATAGTCCGATGCATTTGCAAATTCCTTCTTCCCGTTCCCGATGTCCTTTTGGGCAGATTAAGCACACTAACGGTCAATGAGGTACTCCATTGCCTCGACATATATGTTGAGTATTATTATGACCCTAGGTGTTTAGGAAGTCACCTAGCAATTTAGCAATGCTTTTGTATCCCAGTGTGATGATTCTGGCCATTATTCTTGAAAGCATCCCGTGATGTTATTAGTTAGTAGGCATTCTATTCCTGGGTTCTTGAACCCGAGATTCACCCTACTTCATGTTGATAGTATTTGCTAGTTCCTTTAGGATATTAGTAACCTTTGCGATAGTCCTCGAAGTCTGTGGTATTTCCTTCTTCCAAATACTACGAACCGCTTATGGTAGAAGTTCCTTGTTGAACCAAAACATCACAATAAGAGTGCTCTTGAGGAGTACTCCATTCATATTGTGACTCTGCCAGTCCTACCTTCTCTGCATGGGTTATCCGGAAGAAATGTTGAGCTTCGTTCGACATACTAATCTGTGCATCCACAACTCAGAAAATTATATGTTCCTCTGAGTTGCTCTCTTTAGTTGTATTCCGACCATCCTCTATCAGTTGATAATCAAGGGTATGCGTGCATTTGTTTATCGATGCCTATTACTTTTGTGGTCCGTCAAGCCATTCTGTCCTGAATGACTTGGAGAAACAAACTCCATTACCTCATCCATTTCTAGGATTGGGTCAAAGTAGTTGTATCCCGCAGATCAAAATGCCAATTCAGCTTTTGATTCTGTTCCACCTGGAGTGTTACCATCTTTATGTCAGGAATATCATGAGAATTGCACCTTCTCTTATGAATTCTTGACGCAGTGATACTTCTCGCTATCATTATTCATTCCTCGGTTCCGTGTTGTTGCAACCGGAATGCCGACTAGTGAATCGTGATGTGTGAAATCTATACTCCTAGTAACTCGTTGCTTGGTAGTTAATGGACAATAATCTCATTCTTAGCATGTTGGTTATTAAATCATTATCCTAAGAGTGATCGTGCTACCTAGTCCTTATTTCTGGTGCACACTCCGATTGATGAGTTAGGATCTTGTCAAGTCCTCACTCATCTGATCATATCATCTTGCCCTCAAAAGCAAGAATGTTCTCGAGCTTAGTAACATACCGGTGGTTCGTGACTTTCCAAATATCTTCTTGGGAATGTTACCGGGTTGTTTCCTGACTGTTATGTTGAGCTCGTGATCAAGTTGGTTTCTTGTGAACCACCCTTTCTCCAAGAATCGGTGTTGGATATCCCTAAGCTAGTTGGTTAAGCTAGACAACAACTTGGAGAGTTGGAAGTTAAAAGCTTGCCTAACTTAGTTCGTTCCGAAGGGATATTCTTGTGTAGTGTGTGTTGAAGAAAGATGATATCTTCATCGATTGGTCCTCGTGATCAGTTCTTGGACCTATTGTCTTATCAATCCTTTGATTTGAGTGTGGGATATCGTCAAATCAAATCAGTACCAACGATGCTCGTAATGTTGTCTTACTCGTGGTTGATCCCTCGAGCATACACCATTATATCTTTTGGTCTGACCAATGCTATCACCGTGTTCACATGATGGTGGAAGTCCAGTGATATGGAAATTCCGATGAGTTGTTGTTGAGCCCATCAGCAGCATTTTGTCTCCTCCATGAGTCATGTTGAACATCAACCTAGTGTTGGAAACTTGTGTAAGCATTTCCTCGTGTGCCGTTCATGAAGCTTATGCTTGGATGGTTGAAGTGACTTCCTTTAATTCATGTGCTTTAGGTGTAAGTTGCCGCCATGAATTTGAGAAAGGTTTGTTTTGTTTCCTTTGGAATCATCCCAAGTCAGTCATGCACATGCGAAGTATTCTATGGTCTGATAGACTGATCATCTTCATTCTATATGAATTCCATAGCACACCAAGCCACTAATTGATTTTTTTCAAGGAAAAGGAGTTGTTGTGTAATCCTAGGTCGTGCACAAGACTTCGATATCCTTGATGATGGTTCCCAACCTGAACTCGGTAGTGTTTTATTATAAGACTACTACGTGGTCATGCTTGTCTAGGACAGCGTGTCCACGGGGTTGTAGCAGAACCAGCTCATGTTTTGGAGCCTGCTATCGTAGTTCATATCCCGAGAATTTCGCAACGCCATCTCGTCGAATTGTGATGCAAACTTTCTTTTCAGACATGCTGAGTCTGAAGTATCCTATCCCCAATCGGATCTGAATCTCAGGCAGATATGATGGTTGGAACATTCCAACAGTTGCATTTCGTTCCCAGCTTGCACCGTCCTTGTGCCATTTCACTATGGGCTGCCTTCTTAGTAATTCTTGTCCAGGATCATCCTCAAAAGTGGACTTACCATGAGTTCCATCCACCTCCGGTGATAAGCAAAAATCATCCATTGCGTTGTCTTCAACAAGGTAGTCTACATCATCCATTCTAGTCCGGGTGTACCATTCCTTTGCACTCCGCCAAACGATCGTTGTAAAATTGCCTTAGGATGGTATGAAGAGTTTCAATGATCTCTGAATCAAAAGTAATTCTTTTTGCCACTTAAGGGAATAGCTCTTTGCGTCACCTTTCTCGAGGTGCCCCGTTACGGGATCATGGTAAATATTTCCTCGCCACCTTGACACCATCCACCATCTTTCTAAGCGTGGAATTGTTGCCACCAATCAAACCCGTCGTTTGTTCTCCCATCCCTCTCGATGTGTTTTGTGTCTCAACTCGAGATGTTTCACCATCCCAGTCCGTGAGTCGATCATGTTTACTTGATCTTCGTGAAGATCGAATCATGTAGGGTTTCCCCCTTCTTTCTGTTGTCGTGTCGGGTGAAGATCTCGAAGACGTCAAGACTAAGATGATGGAATGAATCAACATCTTCGAGAAGGGCAAATGGATCATGAAGATTGTGATAGTTTGTGACTTCCCTTTTCCTCTTACCTCACGTCTTGAATCTCGGGGCGAGATTCTTGTTTAGTGGGGGTGAGTTGTCACAGCCCTAGAATTGTTTGACATTAGTTGCATTAAGGCATTGATGTCATCATGTTAATTTTCATGAAATTGAAATGGGGATGACCAAGCCCTAGCACTAAAACAATTCAAATAGGTTCAACTTCAAAATATCTTCAAAGAACCCAAATTGGTTTGCAAAAATCTTCATGATTAATGGAAAAAGGTGAAAACCATATCCAGAGGTGATGGATATTTTTCCAAGACATTTTTGGATTTTTGAATAAACCATATTGTATTTGAACTGGGGCATTTAAATACTATTAATATTTTTAAATGCTCCAACAATTCTGAAAATAGTTAAGGGCCTCCGTAATAATTCAGTTAAATGCCCACAATTATTTTCAGGATTTATTTAAATGATTTGGTGCCAAACTAAATCAAAACAGAGCAGAAAAATAGAAAAAAAAAGAAATAAAGAGAGAGAGAGAGAAGTCCAGCTTACCTGGCGCCGCGAACCGGCCCAGCCTCCCCCCCTGCTGGCCTAGCTGGTGGCCCAGCCCACCACCGCCTTCCACCCTGTCGCCTTCCTCCTCTGCCAGGAGGATGAGCGCGTGGCCGCCGCGCGCACGGCCACCGACGGCCACCTCCTGCCTGGCTGCCTACGTCCCCGTTGCCTGGACGCCTCCATGCGTCGCCACGCATCACCCCGGGCCCTCTCGCCCACTTCCCGTCCTCATCCCCCTCTCTCTCGCTCTGCGCCTCGTACCCAGCGCCCCGTCGCCACTGTCGCTGCTCGACGGCCACCGCCTCCACACGCTTCCCGACTAGCCCACAAGCCCGCCACTCCATCTCGCCCTCCTCACCGAGCCTCCCGACGCCGGCGCCCGAGGCGCCGCCCGCCCTTTTCCCCTTCTCGGACCCGCCGATCGCCGCCGTCAATTCGCCACCGTCGCCGCTTCCCGAGCTCGCTGACCGTCTCTACGCGACCCATGTGAGCCTCCGGACGATTCCCCTCTCTTCCCCGCGTCATCTACGCCTCGTAGCCGCCGTCGCCATTGAAGACGAAGCTCACCGCTGCCGTGCCTCGTCGCCGTCGTGGCCAGAGCCACCGTGGCTCGAAGCCGGGCACACCACCGTGCTCCACACCTCACCAGAGCCCGCAGCACCCTCCGCACCTCCTGCCGTGCCTCCTAGCGGCGTGCGAAGCTCGCCCGAGCTCGGCCGCCGCTAAACACGTCGCCGGGCGATTTTCCGGCGACCCGAGCCCAACTACTGCACCACCCGACGCGGCGCTCTTCCAGCTACCAGAGCCCTCCTCCGTCTGCTTGGTCGCCGGAGCAAGAAACCCAAGGCCTCCGCCGTCTCGGCCTCGCCGCGACTCGACGCCGGTGGATTAGCCCTGTTGACCAGGGTTTGACTTTCCCTGTGGTCAGCGGCGTGTGGGCCCGCCACTAACTAGACAGGTTAACACTAAGCGATATTAGCTAGTTAAACTAACTCTTGACCGGTGGGTCCCAGCGTCGATTTGACCTGGACAGCGCCCGCTGACTTCTTGACGTCACCGTGAGGTCATCGACGTTGATAATAGGTTTTCTGGATTTAATTTAATTCAGGAAATTTCAGAAAATACCCCAAACTTCAAATATTCATAACTTTTAATCAGTAACTCCAAATGAAATAATTTATATATGAAAAATGATCAGAAAAATATGAAGAATCTGTTTATGGCACTTTCATTCATATTTGACCAAGTTAACCTCACTGAATAGGATGAATAATGATTAGGGCAAATTATGAAATAACATTTGGAGTTGGAATTTGTTCTTGTTTGAATTCCACTTCAATTAACTTGGCTAGATATTGCATTAGGTGAATTCAGTACCTTAACATGACATGTCATTCATGTGGCTGTGCATTGCATTGATTGTGTCCTCTCTTGTTTGCCGGTAATTGTCCCCTCTCGGTAGACGACGTTCCGACGATTATTCGATGACACCGATGAAGAACTATATTATCTTCAGAAGTGCCAGGCAAGCAAAACCCCCTTGTTCATTCCGATACAATCCCACTCTCTCGCTCCTGCTCTCTTTTATTGCATTAGGACAACATCGATTCAACTGTTACTTGCTGCGGTAGCTGAACCCCTTGATCCTTTGCATGACCTATCATTCCACAGTAATTAGATGAAACCCACTAGCATGAGTAGGAGTTGTTTGAGCCATGTTGTGCCTACTCATTTATGCTTGTTTGTCATGCCTGCTACTGCTTAGAGTTGAGTCAGGTCTGATTCATCGGGGATGAATCGGAGGTGTGTGAACATGTCCTACTATGTGTGTGAGCTAAGTGTGTGAACACGATTTGGTAAAGGTAGCGGTGAGAGGCCATGTAGGAGTACATGGTGGGTTGTCTCATTGCAGCCGTCCTCAGGAACTGAGTCCTGTGTTTGTGATCCATGAAACAGTTACTACCACGCATTGGGATCCTTAATTGACCCTCTCGGCTTCTTAACCACCCTTGTCCTTAGTCCGGGAGTTGCAAGTAGTTTCTGGTGTTTGTAGCATGCTAGGGGCCGCACGCAACGCTGACCTTAGGGGTGGGTTGTGTTGCGGTAGGCACCGTGGTCTGTGTACCGAAAGTGCCCGTTTGGTATCTCGGGAACCCTGCACACATCGTTCGGGCTGTATGGGAAACCTCGGCGGACTCCTGCGGATGGAACCCGAATAGGCGATAAACCTGGACTAGGGACTTGAGCGTTTAGGTAGGCGTGGCCGACACCCACGTTGGGATTCCGCTTGAAGGTTGCCGAGTACATGTCGTAAACGGCGGTAAGTGGTGAGAGCGTGTGAAGAAGTACACCCTGCGGGGTTTAATATGATCTATTGAATAGCCGTGTCGCGGAAAAGGACTTGGGTTGCCTATATCAGTTCATAGACAAGTGAAAGTGGATACTCTAAAATGCGCAAGATAAGCGTGAGTGCTATGGATGGCGTTCTCGTAGGGAGACCGGAGCGGGTCCATAGTGGTGTATTGATATGGTGAATATGTGGACTCGTAGCGCCACCTCAAAAGAGTTACTTGCAATGTAGTTCAGGATAGCCACCGAGTCAAAGCTGGCTTGCTGCGGTCAAACTCCACCACCCCTTTTGATAATGGTGCATATGTAGTTAGATCTGATGTAAGTCTTGCTGAGTACAATTGTACTCACGTTTGCTTATTTTATGTTTTGCGAGAGACGTCGGTCTCGCTAGTAGTTCCACGTGGACTTGACGTTTAGCTTGTTACCTCAGCTACGATCTTGTGCCCTCGGCAGATCTGGTAGATAGTCGGGCTTCTCAGCCTTTTTCATTTATAGTTATCGTACTCGGACATGATTAGCTTCCGCTTGTGTTTTGACTTGTATGCTCGAGTGTTGGGTCGGAGACCCATGTTTGTAATATCTCGCTCCTCGGAGCCTAATGAATAAATATTTGAGTCGTAGAGTTATGTTGTGATGCCATGTTGTATCTCAAGCATATTGAGCATAATGTGTGTATGTTTGAAATGCTTGGTATGTGTGGGATCCGACAAACTAGTTGTTTATCCTTGGCAGCCTCTCATATGGGGAAATGTAGTCTCGTGATTCCGAGCGATAGTAGTCCGCTTCTGCCGGTTCACGAGTCCTGCTAGCCCAAGACTACTGCTTGGACACTTGGTGGCGGCATGTGTTTCACTTTGTTCCTATGTCTGTCCCTTCGGGGAAATGTCACGCGGTGTTATTCGGAGTCCTGCCTAGCCTACTACAGCCCGGGATACCGGAGTCCTGTTAGCCCAGTGCTACAGCCTGAATTTATATGTTGATGACCGACATGCTCGATGTGATTCATGTATGCCTGTCCCCATAGGTTAGCGCCGCTTTGGGTTCACGACTAGTCTTTGTCATATGGATGCTAGCGACACTATCATATACGTGAGCCAAAAGACGCAAACGGTCCCGGGCCATGGTAAGGCGACACCCGTGGGAATACCGTGCGTGAGGCCGCAAAGTGATATGAGGTGTTACCGGCTAGATCGATGTGACTTGGAATCGGGGTCCTGACAAGCGGCGCCGCTCTAAGTCACGTCGTGGAAAAGACAGCAATACTGGCACGGGAGAAAACAATACTTTGGACGATGCCAAAGATAATGAAGACCCCGTTGAGATAACTTTCAAACAGTAGGAACGGGAAAATGGGCAAGTTAGCCCTGATGAACAGGCCATACACGACGACTCGGAGGACAATAATTATATTCCACTCTCTAAGGATGAGGTGAGCCTCGGCAACGAGGATTTTATCATGCCTGAGGAACCTCTCGAGCAGGAGCACTTTAAGCGCCAGCTAATAGCCACTGCAAGGAGCCTGAAAAAGAAGCTGCAGTAGCTTCAAGCTGACCAAGATCTGCTCAACGATAGATGGATTGATGTCCTAGCAGCCGAAGAATACAGACTCCAGCACCAGCCCGCCCCACCTCACAGTAAAAGCAGAGATAAAACAACTCGGGGTTATACATATGACCTTTGGCAGGACCTGGACAGTAGAGCAGGACATACCAGATCGATCTACAGATCGTGAGGACGCGCCCCGACACGCGACGACGGCTATCTATTTGGACGTGACAAGCCTAGTCACGCCCGGGCCGAAAACCGCAAACGGGCACCATCGGTGCTACCTCGCGAAGTGGCCCAATATAGAGACGCCGCACACCCTCTTTGCTTCACTGACGAAGTAATGGAACATCAATTCCCAGAAGGGTTTAAGCCCGTGAATATTGAATCATACGATGGAACAATTGATCCCGCGGTGTGGATCGAGGATTTTCTTCTCCATATCCATATGGCCCGCAGAGATGACCTCCACGCCATCAAATACCTCCCGTTAAAACTCAAAGGGCCAGCTCGACACTAGTTAAACAGTCTGCCTAAAAACTCTATTGGCAGCTGGGAGGATTTGGAAGATGCCTTCCGCGACAACTTCCAAGGTACATATGTCCGGTCACCATATGCCGATGACTTAAGCCACATAGTTCAACAACCTGGAGAGTCAGCCAGGAAATTTTGGACTAGGTTCCTAACTAAAGAGAACTAGATCATCGACTGTCCGGATGCCGAAGCCCTAGCGGCCTTTAAACACAGCATCCGCAACGAATGGCTCGCCCGCCACCTCGGCCAAGAAAAGCCAAAGTCCATGGCAGCCCTCACGGCACTCATGACCCGCTTTTGTGCCGGTGAGGATAGTTGGCTGGCCTGTAGCAAAAACACGGCAAGCGAAGCGGGCACCTCCGAGGTCAAAAATAGCAACGACAAGCTCCGTCGCAACAGGCATAAACGTTGAAGCAATGGTGATAACACCGATGACAGTACAGTCAACGCCGCATTCAGTGGCTCCAAGTACGGTCAGCGGAAGAAGCCATATAAAGAAACAACCTGGGACCATCCAGCTTGGACCACATACTCGACCATCCGTGCCAGATCCATGGCACCCTAAACAAACCAACCAATCATACCAACAGAGATTGTTGGGTTTTTAAACAGTCCGTCAAGTTAAATGCGGAGAACAAGAAGAAGGGATCGCAAAGCAAGGACGATGACGAGGAGCCCCAACCACCGAACACAGGGGGACAGAAGAAGTTTCCCCCTCAGGTCAAAATGGTGAACATGATATACGCTACCCACATCCCCAAGAGGGAGCGCAAACGCGCGCTCAGGGACGTCTATGTGGTAGAGCCAGTCGCCCCAAAATTTAATCCATGGTCGTCATGCCCGATCACCTTCGATCGTTGGGATCATCCGACCAGCATCCGTCACGGTGGTTCGGCCGCAATGGTCCTTGAACCAATAATTGATGGATTCCACCTGACGCGAGTCCTCATGGACGGTGGCAGCAGCCTCAACCTGCTATATCAGGATACAGTGCGCAAAATGGGCATTAATCCATCACGGATCAAGCCCACAAAGACTACCTTTAAAGGAGTCATACCAGGTGTAGAGGCCCGCTGTACGGGCTCAATCACACTAGAGGTTGTCTTCGGATCTCCGGACAACTTCTGAAGCGAAGAGTTAATCTTCGATATCGTCCCCTTTTGCAGCGGCTATCACGCACTACTTGGACAAACCGCATTTTCTTGATTCAATGCGGTGCCACACTATGCTTATATCAAGCTCACGATGCCCGGACCACGCGGCATCATAACAGTTAATGGAAACACGGAACGCTCACTCCGCACCGAGGAGCACACCGCTGCCTTAGCAGCAGTAGTACATAGCGGCCTTTTCAAGCAGAACCTTAATTCGGTGGCCGATCTCCCGGACACTGTCAAGAGAGTCCGGACTATTCTGCAGCAGGACAACTCAGCTCGTCAAGAGCTCGACTAGTAATTTGGCCTATGTCCCAGTCCCGATCAAGTGGTGGCATTCATACCGCGTGTACATAACTACGGACTCAAAATACCATGGGCATAGACGGAGGCATAACTAGCTTGTGATCCACAATATGGCTCGACCGCCCCCGGACACACATACTTTCACTGTTTCCTTTTTCTCCTTTTTAGGTTTCTTTTCCATAGGCCTTCCTTGATGGCATGATCACATGTCCTTTCAAAGGATAAATACACCAAGATGGCAGTAAGCATGGACGTATAGGGGAATTTCCAGGTGGTCTCTTTAAACACCACTCTACCTATTTTCAGGACCCACACGCAGCTCTCCCTTGGTTGTGGCATATCAAATAGCCTGTTACTTATTGCACTACTTGTATGAATGCGCTTTGACGTATTAACCAAATTATAATGGAAACAGTTTGCGGCCCAAATTCTACGGCTCTAGCTTACTACCCTTTCTGATTTTCTTTTTTGATAAATTTATCAAATAGCACCCGTACACTTTGGTATGTTTCAATTTGCCAAGGGCTTCATAGCGCCCCGCAATACGGCAACAAAGTCCGAACACTTTTTACAGTATAGTTCGGCACCCCGAATTTAGCACTATATGCATTGGCTCTAAATCATGTCTTTTGGTCAATAGTTGGGTTGCCCGACTCCTGTGCTTGCTACCTTACATTCCGTTATATCGGCTAGGGTAGTAAAGGGAGAACTACTGCGGTTGTGCCCTGGTTTACCCGGATGAGAACCTCAGTAGAGAAAGCCGAAAACTGACTATCATGATGCGGCGAGAGCCGGTCATCTCTTCGGAGGTCTCAAATCTTTAGAGATTTTTTCCGCATTACGCGAGGGATCGGTACTTACCCGATCAGGTGTTTACAACATCCTAGTTCGGATACTAGGGGTTGCGCCTATATTTTTATTGTCAAACTCCTATGGCTAAGTGAGGGTGCTAAAGCCGCATAGTCCGATTGCCTGGTTCGTTGCGCTAAACACCTCCTTCAAGGACCAAACAATTGGATCAAGAGTGTTTAGATTACATCCCGAACACCCCCGTACTACCTACGTGGGGGCAGAAGCCGACGACTGGCCAACTCTCATATTTCACACAACACGGCCGTACAGGAGGTGAAATTTTTAAACAAACATCATATTACATAACGACTTTGTTTCATCATACAAGGCAGAGACAAAATGAATGTATTCATTCGAAAATAATGTCTTGTGCACATTGCGTCGCCACAATACGAGACCCCTCCAGGACGTCTTCAAAATACCGCTCGGGCGTGCGGTGCTCCTTGCCCTCAGGCGGTCCCTCGGTCACAAGCTTGACAGCGCCCATCTTTGCCCACCACACCTTGACGCGGGCGAAGGCCATGCGCGTGACCTCGATGCAGACCGACCACTTGAGGATGTCCAGCCGAGGGCAGGCATTCACTAGCAGCTTCACGAGCCCGAAGTAGCTGCTGGGTATAGCTTTGGCAGGCCACATCCGGATTATTAAATCCTTCACGGCCAGTTCGGCCACCCTATGCAGCTCGACCAGCTGTTTTAGCTGATCGCTAAAGGGCACCGGATGTTCTGGCGCAAGGTATTGTGACCAGAATAGCTTCTCCGTTGAGCTCCCTTCTTCGGCTCGGAAGAATTCCGCAGCGTCAGAAACACTGCGTGGCAGATCCGCAAATGCCCCTAGAGAACTCCAAATCCGGGTTAGTAAGAGATACTTCTTCACATACTGGCTTTGCATACTAAACGCCTTACCCGCCGCGATCTTCTTGGCCTCCTGGATCTCCTGGAGGGCGCCCTGGGCTTCTACTCGGGCCACTTCCGCGCTTTGGCGAGCCTTGGCGAGTTCGGCCTCTTGAGCCGAAACATCACGCTCCAAGGTCTCGCATTTCTTCACGGCATCCTAGAGCTCTTGCTGGACCTCATCAAGCCTGGCCTCGTGCTTCTCACGGGTGGCTCGTTCCTTGGCAATTTTCTCCTCGGCCTCGGCCAGGGCCTTTTTAAGGACCTCGACCTCAGTTACCGCTCCTACAAATATTATGGCACTACGGTCAATACACATCTTTCATTCTTTCTGAGTATACAACAAGTCACAACATTCCTTGCTTGTCCTCCAGCTGCCTTTTTACAAGGCCGAGCTCTTCTTCGGCCCGCTCCAGACTCTGCTTTAGTCCGGAGACCTTCACAGCATGAGAGGTTGCGGCTAGCAACGACGCCTTCTTATTCATATAAGACATCTTTAGTTAGTTTCCTGCAAAAATAAATTGATCCTCTGTCCGGCTTTTCTTTCCAAACACTGGACAATGCCTCAGGGGCTACTGTATGTACTAGGACTTTTTCTTTTGCGTCGCTTACCTCAAAGCCTGTCAGCAGGCTGCCGCAGGCTTCAGTCAGTCCGCTCTTGACGGACTGAACCCTCTCAATCACCGTACCCATAAGGATACGGTGTTCCTCCACAATGGAAGCGCCTTCTAGCGCTTCCAGTAGATTATTCGGTGCCTCTGGTTGGACAGAGGTCACCAGCGGGATAGGCACATCTCCTTCTCTCAAAGGAGGCTACTCGCCGGATTTCAGAGCCGTATAGGTCTCCGGAACCGTATTCGGCTGGGGGCCGGACTGAACATGGCCCCCATCTCCAGTCTCCATGGGGATCTGCTCCCCCATGTGTCCGGCAGCCGGGGTTTCACACTATGGCACCACCCCGACGGCCTCCTGAGCCTCTCCCTGGCCCGGGAAGGTCCTTTGAGACAACACCTTGTCGTCGCCCTTGGCCTTGGGAGAGTGAGCAACCGGCGGGGACTCGCTGGCCATCGCCTTTGAATCCAGCGAACCTCCTGATGAGGATCGCGGGGAGCTGTCATGGGCCGGACTGCAATAGCATAATTCAACATATTAAGACTATGAAGAAGAAAGTCCGGATATATGGACACATCAGGGTTTTTAGTACTCATGATGCGGCCAGGGGCTTGTTTTGGGGGCGCGGCTCTGGGCTGTTGTCAACACCCCACGCGGAGTTATCCGCGAGGGAACCCTTCCCCCTCTTGGACACCTCTGCCTCCAGATTTGTGGAGGACGCCCGCTTCTTCCTTGCCCCCTCAGGGGGAGAGCTGCTTTATTCCTCCTCCTCCTCGTTGTCTTCGGCGGCAGAGGAGGGAGTCTCGTTGTCTTTGGCTGTCCTGTCCGAAGCGCCCTTGCGGCGAGGGCCACTTTTGGCCCCCTTGGCCTTCTTCTCCGGCGCCTTGTAGGGCGCCGGAACCAGCATCTTAGCCAAGAGCGGGATGACTGGTTCCTCGGGCAGCGGTGCCGAACATTGAATCCGCTCCGCCTTCTTCGTCCAGCCATAAAAAATGAATGGTGAAGCTTAAGTATCTTCACTAAACAAGCAAGTAAAGGATGCATCTTGAAATGGGAAAAACTTACCGGACTGGCAGGATGGGCTAGGGCATGCCCATGGTTCTCGGTCGTCGCCGGCAGCATCTCCTTGCCCGTGAAGAGCACCTTCCAGATGTCCTCGTGCGTAGTTCCGAAGAACTATTGTAGAGTCTGGAGCTTGGCCGGATCGAACTCCCATAAACGGCAAGTACCGCTTTGGCATGGAAGGATCCGGCGAACTAGCATCACCTAGATCACGTTGACGAGCTTGACATTCCTTTCCACCATGCTCTGAATGCACGTTTGCAGCGCTATTAGCTCGTCTGGCAAAGACCAGTTCAGGCCCTTCTCTAGCTAGGAGGTGAGCCGCATTGGGGCACCGGACTTGAATTCGGGAGCCGTGGCCCAAGCGGCGTCGCGAGGCTCTGTGATATAGAACCACATTTTCTGCCACTCCTTGACAGTCTCCACGAAGGTACCTTTGGGCCATCTGACAATGGGCATCTTGCTCACCATGGCACCTCCGCACTCCGCGTGGTGGCCATCCACCACCTTCGGCTTCACGTTGAAGATCTTGATCCATAGTCCGAAGTGGGGAGGAATGCAGAGGAAGGCCTCACACACGACAATAAATGCCGAGATTTTGAGGAAAGAGTTCGGGGCTAGATCATGGAAATCTAGCCCGTAATAGAACATAAGTCCGCGGACGAAAGGGTGGAGAGGAAACCCTAACTCGTGGACGAAATGGGGGATGAACACCACCCTCTCATTGGGCTTTGGGGTGGGGACGACTTGCCCCTTGGCCGGAAGCCGGTGGGAAATTTCTTTCGCCAGATAGCCGGCCTCCCGAAGCTCGGTGATGTCCTTCTCCTTGACGGAGGAGGCCATCCACTTGCCTTGTGCTCCAGATCCGGACATGGTTGAGTGCTTTCTTAAGGCGGAAAAGATGAGGAGTTGGGCGCTGGAGCTCGAGAGTGGAAGGGCGGAGAAAGAGAGAAGGCGCGGGTGAAGAAAAGGGAATCCTTATCTCCTTATAAAGGCAGTCAATATCAAGCGCCTCCCCACTCGCCTTAAAACTCGCCTGTTCCCAAGGGTTGTGCAAACAGCACGGTTGGATTACCCACACTCGTATTGATGAGAATCCCGCAATAAGGGGACACGATCTCTGCTTTGACAAGACATGCCAATGAAAACCGCATCTCGAAACATGGAACGTCAGATGAAAATGGTTTGAAATAATGACCGGGCAGACGTGATGTCACATTACAAAAAGTTGTCAGCGGATTGGACTCATGAAATATTATACTCTCTGCGGTTGTGTGTGGTACTTGTGTTGTAGATCCGGACACGTTCGTTGCATCCGAAGACAATCTTGGAGTATTCAAAAAGGGGAACCCGCCTTGCAATGCCGAAGACAATATGCACGCGGGACACCTCGTCATTGAAGCCTGGTTCAGGGGCTACTGAGGGAATCCTGGACTAAGGGGTCCTCGGGCGTCCGGCCTGTTGGACATGGGCCGGACTAAAGGGCTGTGAAGATACAAGACCAAAGACCCTCTCGCGTGTCCGTATGGGACTCTTCTTGGCGTGGAAGGCAAGCTTGGCGTTCAAATATGAAGATTCCTTTCTCTGTAACCGATCTTATGTAATCCTAGATCCCTCCGGTGTCTATATAAACCGGAGGGCTAGGTCCGTAGAGGCCAATAATCATAATCATAGTCATACATGCTAGACTTCTAGGGTTTTAGACATTACGATCTCGTGGTAGATCAACTCTTGTAATACTCATATTCATCAAGATCAATCAAGAAGGAAGTAGGGTATTACCTCCATAGAGAGGGACCGAACCTGGGTAAACATTGTGTCCCCTGTCTCCTGTTACCATCGACCTTAGACGCACAGTTCGGGACCCCCTACCCGAGATCCGCCAGTTTTGACACTGACAACGGGATCCATGTATTAGCACAAAGTATGGACTTTCATTGACTTGCCTGATGATTGGTGAGCCATTGAGAATAAATGGATCCTCAAGAGGAAGACAGACGTTGATAGGAGTGTTACTATCTACAAAGCTCGAATTGTCGCAAAAGGTTTTTGACAAGTTCAAGGTGTTAACTACGATGATAATTTCTCACTCGTATCGATGCTTAAAGTCTGTCTGAATCATGTTAGCAATTGCCACATTTTATGAAATCTGGTAAATGGATGTCAAAACTACATTCCTTAATGGATTTCTTAAAGAAGAGTTGTATATGATGCAACAAGAAGGTTTTGTCAATCCTAAAGGTGCTAACAAATTGTGCAAGCTCCAGCGATCCATCTATGGACTGGTGCAAGCATCTCGGAGTTGGAATATACACTTTGATAAGGTGATCAAAGCATATGGTTTTATACAGACTTGCGGAGAAGCCTGTATTTACAAGAAAGTGAGTGGGAGCACTACATTTTTTTGATAAGTATATGTGAAAGACATATTGTTGATCGGAAATGATGTAGAATTTTCTGGAAAGCATAAAGGAGTGTTTGAAAGGAGTTTTTCAAAGAAAGACCTCGGTTAAGCTACTTACATATTGAGCATCAAGATCTATAGAGATAGATCAAAACACTTGATAAGTTTTTCAATAAGTACATACCTTGACAAGATTTTGAAGTAGTTCAAAATGGAACAGTCAAAGAAAGAGTTCTTGACTGTGTTGCAAGGTGTGAAATTGAGTAAGACTGAAAGCCCGACCACGACAGAAGATAGAAAGAGAATGGAAGTCATTCCCTATGCCTCAGCCGTAGGTTCTATAAAGTATGCCATGCTGTGTACCAGATCTACCGTGTACCCTACACTGAGTTTGGAAAGGGAGTACAATAGTGATCTAGAAGTAGATCACTGGACAACGGTCAAAATTATCTTTAGTGGAATAAGGATATGTTTCTCGATTATGGAGGTGACAAAAAGTTCATCGTAAAGGGTTACGTCGATGCAAGTTTTGACACTGATCCAGATGACTCTAAGTCTCAATCTGGATACATATTGAAAGTGGGAGCAATTAGCTAGAGTAGCTCCGTGCAGAGCATTGTTGACATATAATTTTGTAAAATACATACGGATCTGAATATGGCAGACCTGTTGACTAAACTTCTTTCACAAGCAAAACATGATCACACCTTAGTACTCTTTGGGTGTTAATCACATGGCGATGTGAACTAAGATTACTGACTCTAGTAAACCCTTTGAGTGTTGGTCACATGGCGATGTGAACTATGGGTGTTAATCACATGGTGGTGTGAACTATTGGTGTTAAATCACAGGGCGATGTGAACTAGATTATTGACTCTAGTACAAGTGGGAGACTGAAGGAAATATGCCCTAAAGGCAATAATAAAGTTATTATTTATTTGCTTATTTCATGATAAATGTTTATTATTCATGCTAGAATTGTATTAACTAGAAACTTAGTACATGTGTGAATACATAGACAAACAGAGTGTCACTAGTATGCCTCTACTTGACTAGCTCGTTAATCAAAGATGGTTAAGTTTCCTAGCCATTGACATGAGTTGTCATTTGATGAACGGGATCACATCATTAGAGAATGATGTGATTGACTTGACCCATTCCGTTAGCTTAGCATTTGATAGTTTAGTATATTGCTATTGCTTTCTTCATGACTTATACATGTTCCTATGACTATGAGATTATGCAACTCCCGAATACCGGAGGAACACTTTGTGTGCTACCAAACGTCACAACGTAACTGGGTGATTATAAAGGTGCTCTACAGGTGTCTCCAATGGTACTTGTTGAGTTGGCATAGATCGAGATTAGGATTTGTCACTCCGATTGTCGGAGAGGTATCTCTGGGCCCTCTCGGTAATGCACATCACTATAAGCCTTGCAAGCAATGTGACTAATGAGTTAGTATTGGGATGATGCATTACGGAACGAGTAAAGAGACTTGCCGGTAACGAGATTGAACTAGGTATTGAGATACCGACGATCGAATCTTGGGCAAGTAACATACCGATGACAAAGGGAACAACGTATGTTGTTATGCAGTTTGACTAATAAAGATCTTCATAGAATATGTGGGACCCAATATGAGCATCCAGGTTCTGCTATTGGTTATTGACCGTAGACGTGTCTCGGTCATGTCTACATAGTTCTCGAACCCGTAGGGTCCGCACGCTTAACGTTCGATGACGATCGGTATTATGAGTTTATGTGTTTTGATGTACCGAAGGTAGTTCAGAATCCCGAATATGATCACGGACATGACGAGGAGTCTCGAAATGGTCGAGACATAAAGATCGATATATTGGAAGCCTATGTTTGGACATCATAATAGTTCCGGGTGAGTTCGGGCATATACCGGTGCACCGGGAGGTTACTGGAACCCCCCGGGAGGTATATGGGCCTTATTGGGCCATAGTGGGAGAGAAGAGAGGGAGGCCTAGGAGGGGGAGCGCCCCCCAAGCCCAATCCGAATTGGGTGGGGGGCCGGCCCCCCTTTCCTTCCCCTCTCTCCCCCTTCCTTCCACTCCTAGTCCAACTAGGGGGGAATCCTACTCCCGGTGGGAGTAGGACTCCCCATGGGGTGCGCCATAGGAGGGCCGGCCCTCACCCTCCTCCACTCCTTTATATACGGGGGAGGGGGGCACCCCATAGACACACAAGTTGATCATTGATATCTTAGCCGTGTGCGGTGCCCCCTCCACCATAATCCACCTCGGTCATATCATCGTAGTGCTTAGGCGAAGCCCTGCGCCGGTAGCTTCATCATCACCGTCATCACGCGGTCGTGCTGATGAAGCTCTCCCTCAACACTCTGCTGGATCGTGAGTTCGTGGGACGTCACCTAGCTGAACGTGTGCAGATCACGGAGGTACCGTACGTTCGGTACTAGGATCGGTCGATCGTGAAGTCGTATGACTACATCAACCGCTTTGTCATAACGCTTCCTCTTTCGGTATACGAGGGTACGTGGACAACACTCCCCCCTCTCGTTGCAACGCATCACCATGATCTTGCGTGTGCGCATGATTTTTTTTTGAAATTACTACGTTCCCCAACATCATAAACATATCATTTTCATGGTCTAGCAAATATTGTTCTAAAGGATCATTAGGAGGAATGGAAATAGAAGCAAGACCAATAATTTCATCTTTACTAGGGAATTATTTATCATGGGGTTGTCTACGAACTTTAGAAAAATTAAAATCATGAGACATGTCTCGCAGTCTATCCTAGCATTAACAGTATTCAAGAAGGGTCTACCGAATATAATGGGACAAAAATTATCTCGTGGGAAAGCAAGAACAAGAAAATTAGTAGGATATTTTATCTTCCCACACAAGACTTCAACATCTCTAGCAATCCCAATCGGTGATATAGTGTCTCTATTAGCAAGCTTAATAGTAACATCAATATCCTCTATCTCAGCAGGTGCAATATCATTCAAAATTTCTTTATATAGGGCATAAGGAATTGCACTCACACTAGCACCCACATTACATAGGCCATGATAACAATGATCTCCTATTTTAACAGAAACAACAGGCATGCCAACAACATGTCTATGTTTGTCTTTAGTATCGGCTTTAGAAATCCTAGCAGCTTCATTGCAGAAATAAGTAACATGCCCATCAATATTATCAACCAAGAGATCTTTAACCATAGCAATACTAGGTTCAACTTTAATTTGTTCAGAGGGTGTATGTGTTTTAGTATAACTCTTACGAACCACAGTTGAAGCTTTAGCATGATCCTTTATTCTAATAGGGAATGGTGGCTTCTCAATGTAAGCAGTGGGAACAATAGGATCAGCATTATAAATAATAGTTTCTTCTTCAACTTTAATAGGTTCAGCTACTTTAACTTCAATGGGAGATGATATTTAAACCACTTCTCCTTAGGAAGATCAATGTGAGTAGCAAAAGATTCACAGAAAGAAGCTACTATCTCAGAGTCAAGTCCATATTTAGTGCTAAAATCACGAAAAGCATCGGTATCCATAAAAGATTTAACACAATCAAACTTAAGGTTTATACCTGACTCCTTACCTTCGTCGAGATCCCAATCTTTAGAGTTGCGTTTAATTCTTTCCAATAAATACCATTTGAATTCAATATCCTTCTTCATATAGGAACCAGTACAAGAAGTATCGAGCATGGATCGATCATTATGAGAAAGCCGAGCATAAAAGTTTTGAATAATAATTTCTCTTGAGAGCTCATGATTGGGGCATGAATATAACATTGACTTAAGCCTCCCCAAGCTTGAGTGATACTTTCTCCTTCACGAGGCCAAAAATTATATATATAATTCTGATCACGATGAACTAGACGCATAGGATAAAACTTATGATGAATTTCCAATTTCAATCGGTTGTAGTTCCATGATCCAATATCATCCAATAGCCTATACCAAGTCAACGCCTTGCCCTTTAAATATAAAGGGAATACTTTCTTCTTGACAACATCCCCGGGTATACCTGCAAGCTTAAATAATCTACAGACTTCATCCACATAGATTAGGTGCATATCGGGATGTAATGTTCCATCCCCTACATACGAATTAGCTAGCAGTTTCTCTATCATACCCGAAAGAATTTCATAATAAATATTTTCAGTAGGTGCAGTAGGTTGAGGAGCAACTAATTGTGGTTCTGGTCAAGGTGAAGATACCCCAAACAAACCCCTCAAAGGATTATTTTCCATAGCATCAAGTGACGATAAATTTCAGCACACTATTTAAATGTTTCCTTACCGAATTCCAATTACCAAAGGCGCTTCACTCCCCGGCAACGGCGCCAGAAAAGAGTCTTGATGACCCACAAGTATAGGGGATATATCGTAGTCCTTTCGATAAGTAAGAGTGAGAACCCAACAAGGAGCAGAAGGAAATGGCAAGTGGTTTTCAGCAAGGTATTCTCTGCAAGCACTGAAATTATCGGTAACATATAGTTTTGTGATAGGATAAATCGTAACGGGTAACAAGTAATAAAATTAAACAAGGTGCAGCAAGGTGGCCCAATCCTTTTGTTAGCAAAGGACAAGCCTGGACAAACTCTTATATAAAGCAAAGTGCTCCCGAGGACACATGGGAATTATTATCAAGTTAGTTTTCATCATGCTCAAATGATTTGCGTTCGTTACTTTGATAATTTGATATGTGGGTGGACCGGTGCTTGGGTGCTGCCCTTCCTTGGATAAGCCTCCCACTTATGATTAAGCCCTCTGGCAAGCATCCACAACTACAAAATAAGTATTAAGGTAAACCTAACCATAGCATGAAACATATGGATCCAAATCAGCCCCTTACGAAGCAACGCATAAACTAGGGTTTAAGCTTCGGTTACTCTAGCAACCCATCAACTACTTATTACACTACAAAAAAAAGACACATCCATGACATTTTGGGCCGAAGGAAATTTTTTTCGGTCATACATATGACACTTCTATGACGATACCTGTGACAAAACCCAGTATCAGCATAGATGTGGTGGGCTCCTACTTCTATGACAAAAAATCATGACAGAAAATGGGCTTTTCGTCCTGGGCGGGCTGAAGACGCAACTGCATGACATTGTTTGGGCCGTCCATGATGGAAAAACCATGGTAGAAGCGAGGGGGAGGAAAATATCGGGGAGTTCCCGGTTACGGTGGGAGGTCGGGGCCGAGATGCGCTGCTTTCTCGTGACACGACGCTGCTGCAGTGTGCGAGGCGTTATTCTAATCAACCCGAAGCGAGGCGTTGGGTTCTAATCGAACCCGAAGCGATTGCACCGCAGGCTATGCGTTATCGAACTCGAAGCGATCGATCGATGGCTGTTAACTAAACCCGATCGAGCGATTCTTCGCTACTTCGCTAATCAAGCCGATCGATGCCGCCTCGGGATGAACAATGAGCGCTATGGGGTTTGGATGAAAGGAGCGGTGGCGTTGCCTCCGGATGAACAGGACCCGTGGTGTGGTGGAGGTTTGGATGAACAAAGGACGGTGGAGGGTGCCCTTGGAGGGGTGGTTGAACAGGACCCCGTGGTGTGGAGGGCTGGATGAACAGTAGACGGTGGAGGGGTGGTTGAACAAGAGCGGTGGAGTAGCGCGGTGGAGGCTGGATGAACAGGAGCCCGTGGAGGCTGGAGGAGGTCAACGGTAGCCTGTGGATCTTTGGAGGAGGTCGACGGTAGCTGTGGAGGCTGGAGGAGGTCGATCAGAACCCGTGGAGGCTGGAGGAGGTCGACGGTGGAGATGAACAGATCCCGTGGAGTCCTGCTTTTGCGCACGCCACAACCCTCCCGATGAACAGACCCCGGTTCGACCGTAGGAGGTCCGTTTAAATCTGCTTTTTGATCACGCCACACCCTCCCGATCAACAGACCCCTGTTTCGACCGTAGGAGGTCCGTTTCTCCGCTTTTGCGGCACGCTACACCCTCCCGATCAACAGGACTCCGCTCCAAATGTAGGAGGTCCGCTTCCTCCAGCGGCGACGCTAGGCCTCGTTTCCATCGCCTGTTCCGTCTAAGCCCTCCCGATGAACACGACCACGCATTCGGTTCCGACCCAGCCGGTTGGCTCCCACGCGTTCCGTTGCCTCCCGATGAACATGACGCATTCTGTTGCCTCCCCATGAACACGACACACTCCTTTGCCTCCCCATGAACACGACGACGATGCTGTTTCTCCGTTCTGACCCAGCCATGTGCGCGAGCCCTGGCCGTACGTATGCGCGAGTAGGCGTTCGAGACCCCTCCCGTATGTACACATACGTGGCCGTATTTTCTTTCTTGCACCTTGGCCGCTGTATGTACGTGTACATGCTACGTGCGCGCGTCTACTACGACACGTGCGCGCCTCTACAACGACTAGTATATACGTACATGTTCGCGACAAGAATGACAATGCTACGTACGCTTCGACCAGGTGGGTCCCGACTGTCAGGCACTTCCTTGCGTGCGAAGATGTAGCTGGTGGGTCCCAGCAGTCAGGGGGCGAATCGTTATGTTTTGCCCGGATGCACTTCCTTGCGTGCGAAGATGTAGCTGGTGGGTCCCAGCAGTCAGGGGGCGAATCGTTTTTTTTTTGCCCGGACGCACTTTCTTGCGTGCGAATGTGTAGCTGGTGGGTCCTAGCAGTCAGGGGGGAAACGTTTTTTTGCGAAATACGGTGGCCCGTCCGGTGGGTCCTTGCTGTCAGGTGGAGGAATAATTATTTTGCGCGTAATAAGGAGGCACTTCCTTGCTACGGCCGTGGACCCAGCTGTCAGCGCCTCCATGCACAGTACTCTTCCGATGGAAGTCAATCGTTGACCACATTGACCACGCCGCACCGAGAGCACCACGGCGGTGGACGACGGCGAGGCCTAGGAAGGGGAGGACACGGAGGCAGGGAAGACTCGGCAGTTGTTTCCCATGCGGAGGGGTGTACGTTGCACGAGGGTTCTTGGTTCGTCCGCCGTCGCGGAGAATAGGGGAGCACGATCAGACGAGGGTTTATCGTTCATCTGCCGTCGCCAGAGAATAACAGTGTGGGTGAGTAGAGGGATGGCTAGGCCAGTGATGGGAGTACGGTGGGGCGGTGAGGCCTCTGCTGGCAAGACATCCGACCACGGGAGGAGGGAGCAGCAGTCCCTTGGCGCTTGTTTGAGTAATTTGGGAGCAAGAAGAGCAGAGATTGAAGAAGACGACGGCCGTTGGATGGACATCCAACAGTCATTACTGTAAGGCCAACCTTTTTTAGGAAAGCCTCAAATCTGTGGAAAACACCATACAACCCATCTGCCATTATTTCTAATAATTGACTGCCCATTTGCTAATTCTTAAGGTTTTTTTAGCCCATATTCTTTTTGTTAGCATTACAGCCCATATTGTGACCACGGTTAAAAAATTATACGAAATTTTGCATATTTCGGTGCGGTCCGATCTGTTTTTAATACCGAAATTTTGACTCACATTCAAATTGATTTTAATAAATTTATATCAATATAAAATCCAACAAATTCTCCACGCATAAAAATTAATGTAATTTAAAATCTTGAAATGAAAAAAACATATTTGAAACTAATTGCCGGTTTGATGTGTTTTTAAAAAGTACAGCCAATTTCTCATTACCGATGGGCCATTTTTCGCCAAATTAATGAAAGCTCTCCTCATATTGAAAGATTTGCAGCCCAACAGGCCTGACAAAGCGACTTACTTGGCAAATCACAAAAAAATGGGTTGTGGTCGTGGACCCAGCTGTCAGCCTCTCCACATATAGTACTCTTTTGATGGAAGTCGTTCCTTGACCACGTTGACCACGCCGCGCGGAGAGCACCACGATGGTGGACGACGGCGAGGCCTAGGAAGGGGACGACGCGGAGCCGGGGAAGACGCGGCAGTGGAAGCCCGCGCGGAGAGGAGTACGAGGGTTCACTGGTTCAGCTGCGGTGTGAAGCTGCCGTCGCCGCAGGGCCTGGCCAGCGGTGGGAATAGTAGGGGGCGGTGAGGCCTCTGCGGCAGCAGAGTCGGCCACGGGAGGCAGGAGCATGCGGCACGACCGGCGCTGGTTTGGGCGGCTGGAGCAAGAAGACCAGAGGTTGAAGAAGCAGTACGGCCGTTGGATGGACATCGTACGGTCACTAGAGCTAGAATCGTTCATATTGACTAAGTGAACAAAGCCCTTCGTCCCCGTCAACTTGGTAGGCCCACAAGTCATCCTCCCACCAAGGTGGGTCCCAGCTAGCCGACGGAGTATTCATTTTTTTGTGCGTAATAAGGAGGCACTTCCGGTGGGTCCGAGCTGACAGTGGGGGGAACATTTTTTTCGTGAAATACGGTGGCCCGTCCGGTGGGTCCCAACAGTCAGGGGGAAACGATTTTTCCGCAAAATACTGGCGGCCCGTTCGGTGGGTCTCCGCTGTTAGGTGGAGGAATAATTATTTTCCGCGTAATAAGGAGGCACTTCCTTGCGGCTGTCGTGGACCCAGCTGTCAGCCTCTCCACGTACAGTACTCTTCCGATGGAAGTCGGTCGTTGACCACATTGACCACGCCGCGCCGAGAGCACCACGGCGGTGGATGACGGCGAGGCCTAGGAAGGGGACGACATGGAGCCGGGGAAGACGCGGCAGTGGATGTCCACGCGGAGAGGAGTACGAGTGTTCACTGGTTCGGCTGCGGTGTGAGGCTGCCATCGCCGCAGAATAACAGGGGGTGTGGGTGAGTGGAGGGATGGCCTGGCCAGTGGTGGGAGTAGTATGGGGGCGGTGAGGCCTCCGCGGTAGCATAGCCGGCCACGGGAGGAAGGAGCAGGCGGCACAACCGACGCTGCTTTGGGCGGCTGGAGCAAGAAGACCAGAGGTTGAAGAAGCACTATGGTCGTTGGATGGACATCAGACGGTCACTGGAGTATTGACTAAGTTGACAAAGCCCTCCGGCCCCGTCAACTTACTAGGCCCACAAGTCAGTGCAACAATATGGTGGGTCCCAGCTAGCAGGGGGTATTCATTTTTTTGGGCGTAATAAGGAGGCACTTCCTTGCGTGCGAAAATATAGCTGGTGGGTCCGACCTGTCAGCAGGGGGAACGCTTTTTTCACGAAATACAGAGGCCTTGCCTGTGGATCCTAGCTGTCAGGTGGAGGAATCATTATTTTGCGCCTAATAAGGAGGCATTTCCTTGCATGCGGCTGTGGACCCAGCTGTCAGCCTCTCCACGTACAGTCCACTTCCGATGGATTTCGTTCATTGACCACGCTGACCAGGCCACGCCGAGAGCACCAGGGCGGTGGACGACGACGAGGCCTAGGAAGGGAACAACACGGAGCCAGGGAATACTCGGCTGTTGTTTCCCACGCGGAGGAGTACGAGGATTTACTGGTTTGTCTGCCGTCGCCAGAGAATAACAACATGTGTGGGTGAGTAGAGGGATGGCTAGGCCAACGATGGGAGTACGGTGGGGCCGTGAGGCCTGCACGGCAGCATAGCCGGCCGCGGGAGGAGGGAGCAGGCAGTCCCGCCGGCGCTTGTTTGAGCGGCTGGAGCATGAAGAGCAGAGATTGAAGAAGCACGACAGCCGTTGGATGGACATCCGAAAGTCACTGCTCTCGTGTGTTCACTAAGTTGACAGGCGTTGCTATGCAAAGGCCAACCTTTTTTATGAAAGCATACGCGTCAACCTGTAGTAGGCGCACAAGCCAGCCTCAAATCTGTGGAAGACAACATACAGACCATCTGCCATTATTTCTAATAATGTACATCCCATTTGCTAATTCTTAAGAATTTTTTTGGATCCCATCTTCTTTTTGTTAGCATTACACCCCATATTGTGGCCACGCTTAAAAAGTATACAAAATTTTGCATATTTCGGTGCGGTAAACTATTTTTAATCCAGAAATATCGATTCACATTCAAACTATTTTGAAAAATAATTTATATAAATATAAAATCCAAATAATTGTCCACGATAAAATCAATGGAATTTAAGATCTTGTAATGAAAAAAATTGAAACTAATTCCGGTTTGATGTGTTTTAAAATGTACAGCCCATTTTTGGGCAAACCGAATGAAACTCTCCTCGCCTTGAAAAATTTGTAACCACAGAGGCCGATAAAGCAAGTAGGCCCTGTTTGGGTATTTCTAAAAAATAGAACTGGCTAGCCATTTTCAGCAAGAAAAAAACACAACTGGGCTCATGATGTGGTAAACATAAATAAAACCTCGCTAGACGGGCCACGCCTCAAGACAACCCCGTTGTTACCCTGATCCGTCGCTAAAACTAGTATAAATAACAACCGCTTGTTCCTAAAAAAAACTGCGCGACTTGCTTCGGGTCCCCGTGTCACCTGCTCATAGTGTAATTTCTCGCTTATTGACTACGTTGACAATGGCGTGAGCCCCGGATGTCCAACCATTAGGAGGAACCATATTTTTGGGCTTGTACTATAGAGGCACTTGCTTGCATCGCCATGACGCTGGTGGGTCCCTCATCGTCATCCTCTCCACGCATCATCATCTCCTTGTTCCTCTCCGTTGTTGACGACGTTGACAACGCAAGAGAGCGGCGCACAAGCACGGCGAAGCGAACCAAGGCCGCAAGGCGGAGGACGACGGCGAGGCCTCGGACGGAACGAACAGGAGCCGTTGAACATGCGCCGGTCCAGTCGCAGGCGGAAGGGAATATGAGGGTTGACTGGTTCAGGCGCGGGTGTATGTTGGGGCTGACGTCGCCAGAGAATAACAGGACGTGTGGGGGAATACAGGGAGGGACTGGCCAACGTTGGAGGGTACGTACGGTAGGGCAGCGGAGGCGCAGCCAGCCATGGGAGACGGGAGCAGGCGGAGCCGATGGGGTGGTTTGGTTTGGGCGGCTGGAGGAAGAAGAAGACAAGAGATAGAAGATACACGGCATATGTTGGATGTCAATCCAACGGCTGGTAGGCAGAGTCGTTTGTTGACTGGCTAGTAAGTCGAAACCACCTTGGATAGGCTATTTCCTCACGGGTCCCAACTGTCAGAATCCAAATCTGTCATGGTCATGCAGCCTTTCCTATGAAAATTTACAGTCCATTTGATGTGCTAGTTCCAAATAAGTTTGTGGGTGCTGGTGGGGGCTAATCACTTGGCTTCAGAATGCACAAAGGAGCTCAAGCAGCCAAGTAGAGTGATGTTATTTCCTTGGTTGGGATGTGTTACAACATTTCACTATAAATTAAACGAATGGCAAGCCATTTGCCTTGTTTCAAAGAAAATATGACAGTCACAAAGCCGAGTTGAAAAGGGCAGGAACATCTAACTCCAACTTACAAACTGTACAAAAGCACGAGGGTTAATTGTTCATTAGGTTTACAAAAACCCAGATTGAAAAGGGCAACAACATCTAACTCCAAAGACTGTTTTCGGCAGTCACAGTCAAATGGATCGGTCAGTCCATAGAATGAACATCCCGGTCGTAAAATTTATTGGATTATGACCACAATATGTTGTAAATAGAAGCCCGACACGTTCAGAAGCTCTTTGCCCACCTGAAACTCCTTTTTTTGCTCTTCGACATATCCATCTGTCAAAACCATGCTGCTGATAAACTTAAGCCTGATGGACAATAGTAACCTCGCATTCAGCAGGAAGAATGTGACAAAACTTGTGTTTGCACGGTTGGCTACATATCGTTCTAGCGTTATTGTCTTCAATCGAATCTCATGAGAAGTGAGAAAATCCCGATGCTTACGAATCCACCGATTGGTTATAACTTTCTTACCCCGTCATGTTGCCTAAATATACATGAAGATTGAAAACAGTTAAGGTCTAAAAGAAGAGTGTCGAAAGAGCAACAGCTGAACGGTTAATTCTAGTACACTATATGCGGGCTTCCAATGTGCGTGAAATTATCACCTTTATATACAACTTCTCCAGACATGGAAAGCATTGCAGCAAGCCAATAATCTTGTTCAGATCAAAACTATTCATTTGGATATATAAGATCTTGACAGAATCCAGCACCATTGATAGGCCATCCATGGAGAAACTCTTCATTGAGCATAGAACATAATATTAGTACAAAATGTGTACTCCAAGATGATATATAAATTATGCGTTGAAATTTAAAATGCAGCTTATGGTTACAAGTGTAGATGATAATATAAAGTACCTGAAGAACTTGGAGCCAAACACCATATTGAAGTGAGCACAGATATCATGTATTACACCCAAGGTCTCTAGTTTAGGCGCAGAGAGGACGGTTATCTGCAACGGTGAATAACTAGAATCAAGGATCAACCTTTTAAGTGAAGGGGCATCTTGGATGATGAGCTGCCTTCCGTCAAAAGAAATTCCAATTGTTACAAGGTTAGGCGACTTTATTTGGAGACAACCGATTCTAACTATGAAAACAAGCACCAAGCACTCCAGCGCAGGGCAACTGGAGTGGATGATGTTGTGCAATGAGGCCTCTGATATACGAACCCGCACAAGTGAAAGTTTCTTGAGAAATGGGAGTCAAAGGTTTAGTACCAGGTTGTCTGGTAGGTAGCACAACACAAAGGTGGTGGTGTGGAGACAGGATGAAAACCGCGAGATGGACATCGGTGCTGAGGGCACAAGTTCACGGCGTTCGGTATGTGGTATGTGATTTCTAGGGGAATAGTAGAACTCAAGCAGCTGTAGTTTTGTGAATTCAGGGGATTTCAGCCAGGCGTCCACCATGCAGGGCATGGTATGCTTGCTCAGGTAGCATGACGGGATGCAGAGGCTTTGAACGGAGCCCTGGTGGGAGGAGATGATGGCTCTGGGGATTTCAAAATCATTAAAGAGAGATAGCTGACGACAGTTGAGATTAAGGGGCACGGCGCGCCATAGAGGGCGCCACCAAATTGAGAGGACTTGGGTGCGGCAGCAATCCTTGGTGGGGAGAAGCGAGATGATCTCCCCAAGGACGGCGTCCGGGAGATCGCTGATGCGGTCCACCCGAGATTCTACGGGTTCCTGGGATCCGGTGGGGGTGGGGTCACCGCTTCTCCCCGTGCTGCCGGGTGCGGGATCTACAACAGGCGTCACCGCTGGTGGGAGCCTCATCTTCTTGGCGCTAGGGTCAGCCGACTCCATTTTCCTCGAGGGCGTCGCATCGCGCTCACGGATTTGAGCAGAGTAACGAATGACGAGCCTAGTTGTAGTGCGAGCGAAGAAGAAGGGGAGCTGGGGGTTTTCTGTAGGAGTGAGGAAGAAGGGGAGCTGGGGTTTTCTGTAGGAGTGAGGTGAGGAATTTGTGGGTACGAGTGGAGCGAGTTGACGTGAGGTGGGTGGGAGCGAGGAGGAAGAAGAGCACCCAGGTTTTGGGGGGGGGGTGTGCTGGGTGTGGGTAGCGCCTCTCATTAATTGATTTTACTATTTACTAGTGTGGATGGGCTGTTTTGTCTTGGGCCCAGAGAAACAATTACTACTAGTACAGTGGAGACACTCTATAGCTACCCAGAAAAACAATTACTACTAGTACAGTGGAGACACTCTACCGCTTTTGGCTCCTCCTAGGTCATTGAAACGTCTCCCTCTACTGAATGCCGTTATACTTTTGTTCACCAACATGCGGGCCATGCAGCGCGACGGCCCAAATGCCATCCACCAAATTAGAAGGCAGATGCAAAGGAGAGTCACCCGGTCGAAGGCCGGCAAGAACGAGCCGTCCTATCACAAAACCCCACCTCCCCGCAGTCTTAGTTTGACGGACGAAGCAACCATCATTTCACTCTTCGCTGAATCCCCTTCTCCCTCACCGTCTTCAAGAAAGGCAACACTCGCACCTGCCACTGTTCTTCTCTCCGAACGAAGGGAAGGTAAGCGGATCCGTGATGTTGGTATATTTTCGTTCAGAGAAAAAAAAAGAAATTTTGCAAAGCAGTAATCGATCCTCACTCTCTTTTTTGTTTCATTGTCATTGCGATTGTGTTTTCCTTTCAGTGGTCTCCTAGTATTCGTCAGTTTCATGATGGACCAAGGAGAACCAGGCAAAGATCTGCCGATATTGGAGCAGACACGGGAGGCTGATCCCCACGAGACAGAGAGCTCCAAGAAGATGGAGGAAACCACCGAGCCGACCCCAGATATGCTCACGGCCACTACTGAGATGGTTAACGCCCCATTTGAGGTTACAGCCCCCGTGGCACTGCAGGAGCAGTTTTCCCCCTTCGAGGATGTGTCCCCCCCCCCCTTGAGCTGCCCAAGGTGATTTCCTCCTTTGCCGATCTCGATTGTTGTTTTTCATCTAAGTATGTGGTGATTTTTTTTAGAAAAGGAAGTATGTGGTGATTAATAATGCAAAATTTTATTAGCTTCGATGCCATGCTATACATAGTGGTTTAAATAACTTTTGTTTCTTATCTTTGAAAAGTAATTCAGAATTTGTTTCGTTTCAATTAGAGCCCTGATGCGCATAAGGATTGTGTGGTTGTACATGTCACTCGCTATGAGGCGGACGACCTGAATATATGCCTTTGGGAAAATAGAGTTCTTAGGCTGTTGGATCCGGAAGCCATTTGCGTTATACCAATGAAGAGTTGTATTCCAGCCTCACTTGTTGTCAGCGTGTTGTCCAGGTGTCTTCAAGCACAAGAAGTTCAAAGCTACTCCTTCGTTTGTGAGGCATATTGTTCTTGTCAAGCTTACACAGGAAGATGACATGGCATGCCTCCACAAACAAGTTTATCAGTGGCAAGGCCACAAGGTTGTCTTCATGAATGTTCACAGGATTGAGCTGCTGCGGGACGCCCTCGATGATGTTCATGGCAAGGTCAAATCTTTTGTCCAGCCCAAATTAGATCGAGGCATGAAATAGTAGCCCCAGCTAGTGTTTAATAGTAGTTTGGATTGTGTCTAATTATCTGAACCTTGCTCATTATCGACCCCTCTGGGGCTAGTACTGCTTGAATCCGTCTATGGAACTGCTGCTACTTTTTTGTGCCCGTGAATCATGTGAGAACCATCGTAATTGTTGCCGAAACAGATGCGTCCTCACTAGTTTTTTCATGAATATGGCATGGTAAGACATAAGTTGTCACGGTTTATCATATGAGCAGTGTGTGTTTTGATGAAATAGAGCACTCGTTCGAGAACCATGCGCCGACGTATACATAAGTACTTGTAAACACTGTTGGTGCTACCCCACTTGTAAGCAGTTGTGCAAAACATGGCACATTGGCTCAGCTCGCTTCAACACTAGGCTATCGACCAACTAACAATCAACAATCTGATGTCTGACATATAAGCAACTATGTATCTTGTTACAGTGGTTCATGAAGTTAATTGAGGCCACAATGTAATAAATTCCAAACGTTCACACGCTAGTCCAGCGCTCATGTGGAACACTCACATTAAACTCGTCTTCATAAAAAACTTGAAAAGCATAAGTTAAGCAATTTTATACATCTCAAGGATTCATAGAACATAACAAACATATACTAGTTCACAGCAAAAGACAAAGTTGTGAGAAGGTTTACAAATCAGGAAAAAATGAGCAAAAGGCTTCTCTGAGCAAAGGGCCTCCTGGCAGGCTTAAATTTCCTGGAGTTCACTCTGGTTTTTTCTTGTTGCCACCATCCATGGTTAGGTTCTCTCATTCCGAATAACCCGTTATAATTGTGGTCTCAATCGAATGCTGAACTGAACCATGCGAGGTAATTGACCAGGTGAAATTCTTGTGCATTCCACTATATTTAAGCACCGCTATTTGCAGAAATAAGCAGACCACAATGCCTCTTGTCCGCGCACCTATCCAAAAAACCGCCGTGCAGCTATGCCAGCTAGTCCTCGGTCCATGGTTGAGCTGGTAGAAAGTGCATTCCGGACTAGGATGCAGTTGTTTTCGCTCGTCCCTGCACTGCAATCAGGAAGTAAAACGTATGAATCAGCTTCTTTTAGATTGCGTTGGTCATTCTACCTTAGTTACTACCATTGTAGGGATACCTTGAAGACGGGAGGTTAGACGACGGCAACGAGGGATAGCCATCTCATTTTGCGCAGTTGTACTAAAACTGAGGTGTGTGCTTTTGATTGCGCGGATAGAAACGATACGGAGACAGACATCCCTGTTTGCGCAAATACGAAATACCGTTATTTAAACAGTGACAAATATGACTACTTTCCCCCATTTCCTCTTAGAACCAATTCCTAGATTCATGCTACAGCTTTCCCACTTTCTTCCCTGTTTGAACCAATGCTTTGAGTCGACTGTATGAACTAGCTTTACTTCTAATAATAGTAGAAGTCTAGGTGGCTTTGGAACAGCGGACGAAAGTAGAAAAGGATCCACATGAAGGGAGCTGGAGCAGTAGAGCAAGGCAGGTTTCGAAGGAATATATACCTGAGGGTCGTCGGCATGTGGCAAAGACGGCGTCGGGAGGCCGCATCTTGGCCAGAATACCGCAGGGAGGAAGAAGGGGTCGGAGGCCCTCCCGAGTCGGCGCTCTCTTGGAGAGAACGGCACGGCCGCCGATCGGGACGCGCGGGCAGCCGTTGGTCTCCTCCCTTGCCGCCGACGACAGCGTGAACGATGCACCTACACCCCTGCCCCAGTCGAGGTTGTCCGGGCGGATTTGTGACCAGCCGTGAGTTGAGAGAGAGTGTGGCCACCTATGTCTTGCTTAGATCTTGAGAGCATGAGAGAGTGAACGAGAGGAACCCTAGTAAAGCAAGTGCTAAGGCTCCTGCTTTTATATATAGTGGAGTGATTTTGTTGAACCAGCTTCAAAAAAAATGCGCTCCTACGTGTACCCGCGAGTGGGTGTGAGAGAACTAGTGCGTGCATGCACCGCTTCTCTTCGTGAGAGTACAATATACTATGCCCAAAGAACGTTCGCCGCAAGAGTAATAGTATAAGTGTGTGACGTGTGAGCTAAAATAAAATGTGCGCGCCGTCTTTTGTTTTTTAGAAGTTCTCAGGGTAGGGTGTGAAAAAAGAGCACATATGTGCGTGACGTCTACCTGCAGATAGACGGTGGGTGCGACGTGCGAGTCTGCAAGAGGACTCAGGAGAGTCGTGACTCGTGAGGGTGTGTGTGCGTCAGAGAGAGGGGGGCACATATCAATGCAATGCATGTGTCCGTAAATCATTATCCGACAAACGTTCGCCACAAGCCTTTTCCTGATGAACGCCGTAAGAACCGTTAGATCGGCATCCGACAGTGTCAGTTTTGCCATGTCATTTAACAGAACAGCCACTACTCCTACACACAAATCTTCCACGTGAGTGTTAGCAACTGCCTTATGCTCCCTCCGTTCTGAAATGTAGTGCATATAGCTTTACTGAAAATTCGAACCTCGCAAACTTTTACCGAGTTTTCATGTACCAAATTGCACATGTAGAATACCCTGTATATATCATTTCATTCATCTTCGAGAGGTAACTATAAAGATGGGTGAGGAGTCTACAAAGAAAGACCGTCGTATCACCCGCAGCAATTTCAAGCATCCTTTAGTGTCGAGGAATATCATAGGAACTCTATATATGATATGATTTTTATAGGATTTTTTCCTTTAGAGCCAATTGGTTCATAGGAATAGATTCATATACTCCACATTTCAAAGAAATAAACATGATATCATTTCTATAGCTTTAGAGCCACTTGGTTCATATGAATGGATTCCTATACTCCCTTAATTTCAAAGGAAAATAAACATTAGTGTATATTCAATAGAAAAGTTCCTATGATATGAACCAAATTACATCTCTTTTATAATCCCTCCTCATAGGAATTGAGATACATGTCATCTCTAGATTCAATAGAAAAGTTCCTATGATGTGAACCAAATGACATCTCTTTTCCAATCCCTACTCATAGGAATCGAAATGCTCCATGTCATCTCTTTCCCTACAACTTCCATGTATACATCTTGTATTCCTAAATAGATAGTACAACCCACCAGTAGTTTTTTTCCAAAACATGCAACTATGGCACAAGAACTATATAGTGTGCCAATAACTTTGAAAGATGGTCGCTGGATGACGCTAACCCGACAGTGTAGAGATAGGCAAATCCGAGCACTACTGGCCGTTGGATATCATCAACATTCCACCAGATCTGCCACATGTACAATTTAGAAGACTCCATGGTTGAACTTAAACATAATGCACAAACCTCAAAACACAAGCACTTCTCCGTTCTAGAATCTTCTGTATCATAATTGATTTTTTTTCTAAATGAATTGCCATTATTTGTTTTTTACTTTATGATTTACAATGCACAACCCCATGAATCTTAACATTTTTATAAAACTAATTGATTTTGAATGAGATGAACTATAAGAACTAAACAAACATCTACATCATGCATATATGACTCAAAGCTTTACATGCTATAGTGTGTATTTATTCATAATTTGGTTTCGAAATCTCATGCGTTCAATACATGTGTACCTTACTAGTTTTGAGTAGAGTAGCAAATTTCACATGCCCGGGTATATCAAAATGCAGGGCCCATGCATCATTGCCTTTTCGGTTGAACCTCGTCCACAATTTTTGTACGTACTATATCTCCACCGTCCCCGAACCCAAAATGCTGCCTCGTTCCCGTAAAACCAAGCGGCCCACACATATTTAAGGCGTCGACTCGAACCCATTTACTATGACATGGCCCCGCACGTCATAGTACTCCTACAAACCCTACCGCCGCACTCATCATCGGTTTTCCTCAAGAGGACGAGGGAGAAGCCGATTTGTAGTGGAGGCGCTTTTAAAAAAAAGGATCTGTAGTGGAGACCCCTACCCTAGGGTGCCTGTAACGCCCCGGATTCGATGCGCCAGGTGTCCGTCAGTTATTCGCCGTCGTTGCCTTGTCTTGTGCTTGCGTGTTGCACTTTGCCATGTCATCATCTGCATTTCATATCATGTTGTCATGTGCATTTCATTTTGCATACGTGTTCGTCTCATGCATCTGAGCATTTTTCCCGATGTCCGCTTTTGCAATCCGCACTCCTATGTCTCCGGCGCCCCTTTTACCTCTTTTCATGTGCGGGTGTTAAACGGTCTCGGAATGGACCGAGGTTTGTCAAGCGGCCTTGGTATAGCACCGTAGACCGCTGTCAAGTTTCGGATCATTTGGAGGTCGTTTGGTACTCAACAGTTAAGCTGGGTAACCGCAAGCCTCTTTGTTGCAGCCCAACACCCTTTCTAAGTGGCCCAAAACCCACCAAACTCCTCTCCATGCTCTCGGTCGTTCGATCACGATCGCGTGGCCGAAAACCGCACCTCATTTGGACTCTCCTAGCTCCCTCTACCTATAAATCAGTCCCCTCCCCCGAAATTCGCGGATGATTTCGCCCCTAACCCTAGTCATCCCTCTCCTCGCGCCGCCGGACACTTCTCCCGCCGCCTGGACATGTCCGCTCCACCCCGCGCCGCCGCTCCTCGCCCTCTCGCTTGCGCCACGTGGCGTCCCGCGCCCGCCGCCGCTGGGCCCGCCCATGCCCATCGCGAGCCCTCCCGGCCCGGGCGCCGCCGCCGCCCATGGGCGCCAGCGCGCGCGCCGCCCAGCGCTCGGCGGGCCACCCGCCGCCCGGCAGCGCCTCCTCGCTCCTCCGGCGCCCGGCGCTGCCGCCCGCCCGCCCGCCGCCGCCGCCGCCGTCGCCGCCCGCCCGCCCGCGCCTCCGCGCGCCGCCCGTCCGGCTTCGCCGCCCGGCCGCGCCGGCGCCGCCGCCCGCCTCCGCCGGAGCTGCCTCCCGAGCTCCCCTTCGTCCTCTCCGGCGAGTCCTCGGCTGCCTCGACGTCCGTGCGGCCGAGCCAGATCCGATCTGAGTTCGGAGGTTGACTTTTTCCCCTTCCCCGAATTGCTGTCCCCGAAGTTTTTAATATTTTGTTCCATTTTCGTTGCATCATATCTCTGTCACCGTAGCTCCGTTTTGCGCGTATAATATGTCAAAATGTTCGTATCGAGGAGTAGATCATGTCATCTCATTGCATCATTTTCATTTTAGCTCATCTTGATGCCCGAAATGCTGTTAGAAGAGTGCTATGTGATGTTAGTTTCTGATTTTTATCAGAACATGCACTTTTGTCATTTTTGCCATGATTGATGTGTGCATCCTATGGACTTGAGTCCTACATGTGTTTTGCAATATGCCATGCCATATTTCCAGTGGTGCTTTCTATGTATTTTTGTGATCTATGTGGTGACTAGCACAAGCATGCAAACTAGGTGTCTTGTTGTTGCTGATTTCAGCCCTGTTTGCTGATATTTTGATGCCATGTTTACTTGATGCTACCGAGAGATCCATGCATATTTTGAGATACTTCAGTAAGGATGTTTTGTAAAACATGTCTTGCTCTATCCATACATGCCCTTGTTTGCAATTATGGAGTGCCATAGCTTGAGTCAATCGAGCTCTACTTTTGCTATCAAATGTTTCCTGACAGATTGTATACATGTTATTCAATTTTGCCAAGGTTGTTGTGGTTGATCCGTATATGCTATGTTCTTGTTCTTGCCATGTATGTCTTCTATGCCATGTCTTCTTGATGTATGTATGCTTAGTTTATCATATAAGTCTCTGTAGTGAGTGCATTGAGCTTGTAAACATGCCTACTTGTTATCAGTTTTTGACATGCCATGTTGCTGAATCTGTAATATAACTTTCGATATTGACATGGGTGTTACTATATTTTCTGATCCTTTTTGGCTTATGGTCACTAAAGGACTTTTGTTCTATGCTTTGAGTAGATTCATGCCATGCCTTTGTTTGTTATGATAAGTTCCTGTAACATGTTGTTTCATAGCTCTTAACATTGCAACCTGATGTTATTTCTGTCAATGCCTGAAACTGTTATTAGTTGCAATCTTGCCATGTCATTTTGAGCATGTTCTAGTGATTTCTGGAGATAGCTCAGTGTTCATGTTTTGCAATGCTTTACCTGTAGATCATGCCCATGCCTTTTGTTTTTATGTTGTGGTGCTGTAGCTTGTTGTTTTGATGCTTGCAATATGCCTAGTTGCTGTTTTGGACAACTTGTCCTTTAAACTTGTATAGGGTGTATGTGTTGGACCGTTGCTCCGTTTTGAGTGTGCTCTATATGAAACTTGCTTCATTTTGCATGTAGTTTCATATTATCATGTTGTATCCATGTTTTGAGGTGTTTGTTTGATGTTTATATGCATTTTGCATCAATGCCATGCTTATCTTGTTTTGCTCATATCTTCTAGGCCGTAGCTCCGAATCTAATGAACTTTATATGTAACTTGACTAGAATTTCGTGTAGATCATCGTGTTTCATATTAAATTGCTGTTTAACAACTTCAACTTAAGGTTTATTCAGATCTGGACCAATTTCGAAATTTGCATATGAGGACTTACCGGAATTGTTCTATGTTGTTCCCGGCCTCATTTAAACTTGTCTTGATGTGTTGCTCTTGTTTGCATCATCTCTTGCCATGAGTAGCTTCATGTAGCTTCGTCATGCATCATGCTTGTTGTGCATCATGTCTTGTTCATGTGTGGTGTGTTTACTATGTTGTGTGCTTCTTCTTGTTAGTTCTGTTTCGCTTGCGATCGTGAGGATTCGTTCGTCTCACGCTTGGTTCGGCTTCATCCGCTCATCTTCTTCATGGACTCGTTCTTCTTCCTAGCGGGATTTCAGGCAAGATGACCGCTACCTGGATCTCACTACTATCATTGCTATGCTAGTTGCTTCGTTCTATCGCTATGCTGCGCTACCTATTACCTGCTTATCAAGCCATCCCAAATTGCCATGTCAGCCTCTAACCTTTTGCACCCTTCCTAGCAAACCGTTGTTTGGCTATGTTACCGCTTTGCTCAGCCCCTCTTATAGCATTGTTAGTTGCAGGTGAAGATGAAGTTTGTTCCTTGTTGGAACATGGAGATGTTGTTCCTTGTTGGAACATGTTTACTTGTTGGGTTATCACAATATATCTTATTTAATTAATGCATCTATATACTTGGTAAAGGGTGGAAGGCTCGGCCTTATGCCTGGTGTTTTGTTCCACTCTTGCCGCCCTAGTTTCCGTCATATCGGTATTATGTTCCCGGATTTTTGCGTCCCTAACGCGGTCGGGTGATTTATGGGACCCCCTTGACAGTTCGCTTTGAATAAGACTTTTCCAGCAAGGCCCAACATTGGTTTTACCATTTGCCTCACCTATTCCCTTTTTCCCTTGGGTTTCCGGAGCCCAAGGGTCATCTTTATTTTAGCCCCCGGCCAGTGCTTCTCTAAGTGCTGGCCTGAACCGAGCTGCCTGCGGGGCCACCTTGAGGCAACTCGAGGGTTGGTTTACTCGTAGCTAGTCTCATCCGATGTTGCCACGAGAACGAGGTGCGTGCGACTCCTATCGGGATTTGTCGGCACATCAGCGGTTTTGCTGGTCTTGTTTTATTGCTGTGAAATGTCTTGTAGCCGGATTCGAGATTGATCGGGTCTTCCCGGGAGAAGGAATATCCTTCGTTGATCGCGAGAGCTTATCATGGGCTAAGTTGGGACACCCTGCAGGGTTTGAACTTTCAAAGCCGTGCCCGCGGTTATGTGGCAGATGGGAATTTGTTAATGTCCGGTTGTAGAAAACCGAAGTTGATCTCAATTAAAATACACCAACCGTGTGCGAATCGTGAGTGTCTCTTTTCGGGGTTGATCGAGAGGAGAACACGGTTTCTGGGTTATGTCTGACGTAAGTAGGAGTTCAGGATCACTTCTTGATCATTACTAGTTGACGACCGTTCCTTTGTTTCTCTTCTCGCTCTCATTTGCGTTGGTTAGCCCCCATATATGCTTAGCCGCTGCTGCAACCTCACCACTTTACCCCTTCCTTTCCCTTAAGCTTTGCTAGTCTTGATACCCATGGTAATGGGATTGCTGAGTCCTCGTGGCTCACAGATTACTACACCACCAGTTGCAGGTACAGGTTTCGCGATGATCATGACGCGAGAGCGATGTTTGCTTGTATTGGAGTTCTTCTTCTGTTTCTTCTTCGATCAGGGGATAGGTTCCAGGTCGGCAGCCTGGGCTAGCAGGGTGGATGTCGTTTGAGCTTCTGTTTATGTTACATCCGTAGTCGGATGTTGATCTTGTATATGATGTTGATGTATTCTGTGGCATTTGTGCCTTATGTTTGTATCCCCATCTATTATGTAATGTTGATGTAATGATATCCACCTTGCAAAAGCGTCTCAATATGCGGGTCTATCCTTGGCGGGACCGTCGAGTTCCTTTTGGATAGGGTCGCATATTGGGCGTGACAGTGCCCTAGGTAGCTTCCGCACGCATCATTGTTTTCTCTTTTCTTTGTGCTCTTGCGCCCTAGAGTGAAATGATGGTTGCTTCGTCCGTCCGGCACTCCAGCTTAATGCGGGAAAGGTGGGGCTTTGTGATTTGACCCCTCATCGCTCATTTTCTACTACTGCGGCGCTACGACCGGGGTGCCTCCTGAAGGAAATATGCCCTAGAGGCAATAATGAAGTTATTATTTATTTCCTTATTTCATGATAAATGTTTATTATTCATGCTAGAATTGTATTAACCGGAAACGTGATACATGTGTAAATACATAGACAAACATATAGTCACTAGTATGCCTCTACTTGACTAGCTCATTAATCAAAGATGGTTATGTTTCCTAACCATAGACATGTGTTGTTATTTGATTAATGGGATCACATCATTAGGAGAATGATGTGATTGACATGACCCATTCCGTTAGCCTAGCACTTGATCGTTTAGTATATTGCTATTGCTTTCTTCATGACTTATACATGTTCCTGTAACTATGAGATTATGCAACTCCGTTTACGGAGGAACACTTTGGTGCTACCAAACGTCACAACGAATCGGGTGATTATAAAGGAGTACTACAGGTGTCTCCAAAGGTACATGTTGGGTTGGCGTATTTCGAGATTAGGTTTTGTCACTCCGATTGTCGGAGAGGTATCTCTGGGCCCTCTCGGTAATGCACATCACTATAAGCCTTGCAAGCAATGTAGCTAATGAGTTAGTTATGGAATGATGCATTACAGAACGAGTAAAGAGACTTGCCGGTAACGAGATTGAACTAGGTATTGGATACCGACGATCGAATCTCGGGCAAGTAACATACCGACGACAAAGGGAACAACGTATGTTGTTATGCGGTTTGACCGATAAAGATCTTCGTAGAATATGTAGGAGCCAATATGAGCATCCAGGTTCCGCTATTGGTTATTGACCGAGAATAGTTCTAGGTCATGTCTACATAGTTCTCGAACCCGTAGGGTCCGCACGCTTAAGGTTTCGATGACAGTTATATTATGAGTTTATGAGTTTTGATGTACCGAAGGAGTTCGGAGTCCCGGATGAGATCGGGGACATGACGAGGAGTCTCGAAATGGTCGAGACGTAAAGATCGATATATTGGACGACTATATTCGGAGTTCGGAAGGTTCCGAGTGATTCAGGTATTTTTCGAGTCTGGGAGAGTTACGGGAATTCGTATTGGGCCTTAATGGGCCATACGGGAAAGGAGAGAAAGGGCCAAAGGGTGGCGCACCTCCCCATGGACTAGTCCGAATTGGACTAGGAGGGGGGCACCCCTTCCTTCCTTCTCCTCTCTCTTCCCTTTCCTTCTCTCCTACTCCTACTACATGGAAGGTCTCCTAGTTGGACTAGGAAGAAGGAGTCCTACTCCGGTGGGAGTAGGACTCCTCCTGGCAGCGCCCTCCCTTGGCCGACCGCCCCTTCCCTTGCTCCTTTATATCACGGGGCAAGGGGCACCCCATAACACACAAGTTGATCTACGGATCGTTCCTTAGCTGTGTGCGGTGCCCCCTCCACCATATTCCACCTCGGTCATATCGTCGCGGAGTTTAGGCGAAGCCTGCGCCGATAGAGCATCATCATCATCACCATGCCGTCGTCTCGACGGAACTCATCCCGACACTTTGCTGGATCGGAGTCCGGGATCGCCATCGAGCTGAGCGTGTGCTGAACTCGGAGGTGCCGTGACGTTTGGTACTTGGATCGGTCGGATCGTGAAGGCGCACGACTACATCAACAGCGTTGTCATAACGCTCCGCTTCACGGTCTCACGAGGGTACGTGGACATACACTCTCCCTCTCGTTGCAATGCCATCACCATGATCTTGCGTGTGCGAGGGAAATTTTTGAAATTACTCGTTCCCCAACAAAGTGGTATCGAGCCAGGTTTTATGCGTTGATGTCATATGCACGAGTAGAACACAAGTGAGTTGTGGGCGATATAAGTCATACTGCTTACCAGCATGTCATACTTTGGTTCAACGGTATTGTGAGATGAAGCGGCCCGGACCGACATTACGCGTACGCTTACGCGAGACTGGTTTCACCGCTTCGAGCACTCGTTGCTTAAAGGTGACTGGCGGGTCTCTGTCTCTCTCACTTTAGTTGAACCGAGCATGGCTACGCCCGGTCCTTGCGAAGGTTAAAACAACACCAACTTGACAAACTATCGTTGTGGTTTTGATGCGTAGGTAATAACGGTTCTTGCTCAGCCCGTAGCAGCCACGTAAAACTTGCAACAACAAAGTAGAGGACGTCTAACTTGTTTTTGCAGGGCATGTTGTGATGTGATATGATCAAGACGTGATGCTATATTTTATTGTATGAGATGATCATGTTTTGTAACCGAGTTATCGGCAACTGGCAGGAGCCATATGGTTGTCGCTTTATTGTATGAAATGCAAAATCCATGTAATTGCTTTACTTTATCACTAAGCGGTAGCGATAGTCGTAGAAGCAATAGTTGGCGAGACGACAACGATGCTACGATGGAGATCAAGGTGTCGCGCCGGTGACGATGGTGATCACGACGGTGCTTCGGAGATGGAGATCACAAGCACAAGATGATGATGGCCATATCATATCACTTATATTGATTGCATGTGATGTTTATCCTTTATGCATCTTATCTTGCTTTGATTGACGGTAGCATTTTAAGATGATCTCTCACTAAAATTATCAAGAAGTGTTCTCCCTCAGTATGCACCGTTGCGAAAGTTCTTCGTGGTGAGACACCACGTGATGATCGGGTGTGATAGGCTCTACGTTCAAATACAACGGGTGCAAAACAGTTGCGCACGCGGAATACTCAGGTTAAACTTGACGAGCCTAGCATATAACAGATATGGCCTCGGAACACGGAGACCGAAAGGTCGAGCGTGAATCATATAGTAGATATGATCAACATATTGATGTTCACCGTTGAAACTACACCATCTCACGTGACGATCGGACATGGTGTAGTTAATATGGATCACGTAATCACTTAGAAGATTAGAGGGATGTCTATCTAAGTGGGAGTTCTTAAGAAATATGATTAATTGAACCTTAATTTATCATGAACTTAGTCCTGGTAGTATTTTGCAAATTATTTTGTAGATCAATAGCTCGCGCTGTTGCTTCCCTATGTTTTTGCTTCCCTATGTTTTTATATGTGTTCCTAGAGAAAATTGTATTGAAAATGTTAGTAGCAATGATGCGGATTGGATCCGTGATCTGAGGTTTATCCTCATTGCTGCACAGAAGAATTATGTTCTTGATGCACCGCTAGGTGACAGACCTATTGCAGGAGCAGATGCAGACGTTATGAACGTTTGACTAGCTCAATATGATGACTACTTGATAGTTTTGTGCACCATGCTTTACGGCTTAGAATCGGGACTTCAAAGACGTTTTGAACGTCATGGACCATGTGAGATGTTCCAGGAATTGAAGTTAATATTTAAGAAAATACCCGAGTTGAGAGATATGAAGTCTCCAACAAGTTCTATAGCTAAAAGATGGAGGAGAATCGCTCAACTAGTGAGCATGTGCTCAGATTGTCTGGGTACTTCAATCGCTTGAATCAAGTGGGAGTTAATCTTCCAGATAAGATAGTGTTTGACAGAATTCTCTAGTCACCATCACTAAGTTAGTAGAACTTTGTGATGAATTATAGTATGCAAGGGATGACGAAAAAGATTCCCGAGCTCTTCGTGATGTTGAAATCGACGAAGGTAGAAATCAAGAAAGAGCATCAAGTGTTGATGATTGACAAGACCACTAGTTTCAAGAAAAGGGCAAAGGGAAAGAAAGGGAAACTTCAAGTAGAATGGCAAACAAGTTGTCACTCCCGTGAAGAAGACCAAAGCTGGACCAAAGCCTGAAACTGAGTGCTTACACTGCAAAGGAAATGGTCACTGGAAGCGGAAATGCCCTGAATATTTGGTGGATAAGAAGGATGGCAAAGTGAACAAGAGTATATTTGATATACAGGTTATTGATGTGTGCCTTACTAGTGTTTATAGTAGCCCCTGAGTATTTGATACTTGTTCGTTTGCTAAGATTAGTAACTCGAAACAGGAGTTACAGAATAAACAGAGATTAGTTGAAGGGGAAGTGACGATGAGTGTTGGAAGTAGTTCCAAGATTGATATGATCATCATCGCACACTCCCTATACTTTCGGGATTAGTGTTAAACCTAAATAAATGTTATTTGGTGTTTGCGTTGAGCATGAATATGATTTGATCATGTTTATTGCAATACGGTTATTCATTTAAGTTAGAGAACAATTGTTGTTCTGATTACATGAATAAAACCTTCTATGGTCATACACACCAACGAAAATGGTTTGTTGGGTCTCGATCGTAGTGATACACATATTCATAATATTGAAGCCAAAAGATGCAAAGTTAATAATGATAGTGCAAATTATTTGTGGCACTGCCATTTAAATCATATTGGTGTAAAGCGCATGAAGAAACTCCATGCTGATGGGATTTTGGAATCACTTGATTATGAATTATTTGATGCTTGCGAACCGTGCCTTTTGGGCAAGATGACTAAAACTCCGTTCCCCGGAACAATGGAACGAGCTACTGACTTATTGGAAATAATACATACCGATGTATGCGATCCAATGAGTGTTAAGGCTCGCGGCGTGTATCGTTATTTTCTGACCTTCACAGATGATTTGAGCAGATATGGGTATATCTACTTGATGAAACATAAGTCTGAAACATTTGAAAAGTTCAAAGAATTTCAGAGTGAAGTGGAAAATCATCGTAACAAGAAAAATAAAAGTTTCTACGATCTGATTGTGGAGATGAATTTTTGAGTTACGAGTTTGGTCTTCATTTGAAACAATGTGAAATAGTTTCACAACTCACGCCACCTGGAACACCACAATGTAATGGTGTGTCCGAACATCGTAATCGTACTTTACTAGATATGGTGCGATCTATGATGTCTCTTATCGGTTTACCACTATCGTTTTGGGGTTATGCATTAGAGACAGCTGCATTCACGTTTAATAGGGCACCATCTAAATCCGTTGAGATGACACCGTATGAACTATGGTTTAGCAGTAAACCTAAGCTGTCGTTTCTTAAAGCTTGGAGTTGCGATGCTTATATGAAAAGGTTTCAACCTGATAAGCTCGAACCCAAATCGGAAAAGTGCGTCTTCATAGAATACCCAAAGGTAACTATTGGGTACACCTTCTATCACAGATCCGAAGGCAAGTTATTTCGTTGCTAAGATGGATCCTTTCTAGAGAAGAAGTTTCTCTCGAAAGAAGTGAGTGGGAGGAAAGTAGAGCTTGATAAGGTAATTATACCTTCTCCCGAATTGGAAAGTAGTTCATCACAGAAATCAGTTCATGTGATCAGTGAGGAAGCTAATGATGATGATCATGAAGCTTCAGATCAAGTTACTACCGAACCTCGTAGGTCTTCCAAAATAAGATCCGCACCAATGTGGTACGGTAATCCTATACTAGAAGTCATGTTACTAGACCATGATGAACCTACGAACTATGAGGAAGCGATGATGAGCCTAGATTCCGAGAAATGGCTTGAGGCCATAAAATCTGAGATAGGATCCATATATGAGAACAAAGTGTGGACTTTGGTTGACTTGCTCGATGATCAGCAAGTCAAGTTAAATAAATGGATCTTCAAGAGGAAGACAGATGCTGATAGTAGTGTTACTATCTACAAAGCTCGACTTGTCGCAAAAAGGTTTTCGACAAATTCAAAGTGTTGACTACAATGAGATTTTCTCAACTGTAGCAATGCTTAAGTCTGTCCGAATCATGTTAGCAATTGCCACATTTTATGAAATCTGGCAAATGGATGTCAAAACTACATTCTTTAATGGATTTATTAAAGAAGAGTTGTATATGATGCAACCAGAAGGTTTTTCAATCCTAAAGGAGCTAACAAAATTTGCAAGCTTCAGCGATCCATCAATGGACTGGTGCAAGCATCTCGGAGTTGGAATATACGCTTTGATGTGTTGATCAAAGCATATGGTTTTATAAAGACTTTTGGAAAGGCCTGTATTTACAAGAAAGTGAGTGGGAGCACTACAGCCTTTCTGATAAGTATATGTGAATGACATATTGTTGATCGGAAATAATGTAGAATTATTCTCGCAAAGCATAAAGGAGTGTTTGAAAGGAGTTTTTCAAAGAAAGACCTCGGTGAAGCTGCTTACATATTGAGCATCAAGATCTATAGAGATAGATCAAGGCGCTTGATAAGTTTTTCAATGAATACATACCTTGACAAGATTTTGAAGTAGTTCAAAATGGAACAGTCAAAGAAAGAGTTCTTGCTGTGTTACAAGGTGTGAGATTGAGTAAGACTCAAAACCCGACCACGGCAGAAGATAGAAAGAGAATGAAAGTCATTCCCTATGCTTCAGCCATAGGTTCTATAAAGTATGTCATGTTGTGTACAGATCTATTGCATACCCTACCACTAAGCTTGGCAAGGAGTGCAATAGTGATCTAGGAGTAGATCAATGGACAGCGGTCAAAATTATCCTTAGTGGAATAAGGATATGTTTCTCGATTATGGAAGTGAAAAAGGTTCGTCGTAAAGGGTTACGTCGATGCAAGTTTTAACACTAATCTAGATGACTCGAGTCTCAATATGGATACATATTGAAAGTGGGAGCAATTAGCTAGAGTAGCTCCGTGCGAGCATTGTAGACATAGAAATTTGCAAAATACTTACGGCTCTGAATGTGACAGACCCGTTGACTAAAATTATCTCACAAGCAAAACATGATCACACCTTAGTACTCTTTGGGTGTTAATCACATAGCGATGTGAACTAGATTATTGACTCTAGTAAACCCTTTGGGTGTTGGTCACATGTCGATGTGAACTATGGGTGTTAACCACATATAGATGTGAACTATTGATGTTAAATCACATGGCGATGTGAACTAGATTATTGACTCTAGTGCAAGTGGGAGACTGAAGGAAATATGCCCTAGAGGCAATAATGAAGTTATTATTTATTTCCTTATTTCATGATAAATGTTTATTATTCATGCTAGAATTGTATTAACGGAAACATGATACATGTGTGAATACATAGACAAACATATAGTCACTAGTATGCCTCTACTTGACTAGCTCATTAATCAAAGATGGTTATGTTTCCTAACCATAGACATGTGTTGTTATTTGATTAATGGGATCACATCATTAGGAGAATGATGTGATTGACATGACCCATTCCGTTAGCCTAGCACTTGATCGTTTAGTATATTGCTATTGCTTTCTTCATGACTTATACATGTTCCTGTAACTATGAGATTATGCAACTCCGTTTACGGAGGAACACTTTGGGTGCTACCAAACGTCACAACGTAACTGGGTGATTATAAAGGAGTACTACAGGTGTCTCCAAAGGTACATGTTGGGTTGGCGTATTTCGAGATTAGGTTTTGTCACTCCGACTGTCGGAGAGGTATCTCTGGGCCCTCTTGGTAATGCACATCACTATAAGCCTTGCAAGCAATGTAGCTAATGAGTTAGTTACGGAATGATGCATTATAGAACGAGTAAAGAGACTTGCCGGTAACGAGATTGAACTAGGTATTGGATACCGACGATCGAATCTCGGGCAAGTAACATACCAATGACAAAGGGAACAACGTATGTTGTTATGCGGTTTGACCGATAAAGATCTTCGTAGAATATGTAGGAGCCAATATGAGCATCCAGGTTCCGCTATTGGTTATTGACCGAGAATAGTTCTAGGTCATGTCTACAAAGTTCTCGAACCCGTAGGGTCCGCACGCTTAAGGTTTCGATGACAGTTATATTATGAGTTTATGAGTTTTGATGTACCGAAGGAGTTCGGAGTCCCTGATGAGATCGGGGACATGACGAGGAGTCTCGAAATGGTCGAGACGTAAAGATCGATATATTGGACGACTATATTCGAGTTCGGAAAGGTTCCAGTGATTGGGTATTTTTCGAGTACCGAGAGTTACGGGAATTCGTATTGGGCCTTAATGGGCCATACGGGAAAGGAGAGAAAGGCAAAGGGTGGCGCACCTCCCATGGACTAGTCCGAATTGGACTAGGGAGGGGGGGCACCCCCTTCCTTCCTTCTCCTTCTCTCTTCCCTTTCCTTCTCTCCTACTCCTACTACATGGAAGGTCTCCTAGTTGGACTAGGAAAGAAGGAGTCCTACTCCCGGTGGGAGTAGGACTCCTCCCTGGCGCGCCCTCCCTTGGCCGACCGCCCCCTTCCCCTTGCTCCTTTATATACGGGGGCAAGGGGGCACCCCATAACACACAAGTTGATCTACGTGATCGTTCCTTAGCTGTGTGCGGTGCCCCCCTCCACCATATTCCACCTCGGTCATATCGTCGCGGAGTTTAGGCGAAGCCTGCGCCGATAGAGCATCATCATCATCACCACGCCGTCGTCTTGTGGAACTCATCCCGACACTTTGCTGGATCGAAGTCCGGGATCGTCATCGAGCTGAGCGTGTGCTGAACTCGGAGGTGCCGTGCGTTCGGTACTTGGATCGGTCGGATCGTGAAGGCGACGACTACATCAACCGCGTTGTCATAACATTTCCGCTTACGGTCTACGAGGGTACGTGGACATACACTCTCCCCTCTCGTTGCTATGCCATCACCATGATCTTGCGTGTGCGTAGGGAAATTTTTGAAATTACTACGTTCCCCAACACCTCCAATTCCAACCGCTGCTCCGAACTGTAATTTGGTGCATCGCACGTGGAACAAGACGGTGGATGAGCCACATGTCGGCCAAAGGGGTCCTGTTAAGTGTGTCACCATTTCGTGTGTGGACTGACCCTGCTTGAGTTGCTACGCCAACACGTCAGGAGCAGCCTACCACTTGGTTTTGCTCCTTGGTGAATCCCGACTGTATTGATCTAAAAAGATACGTGCTGAACTACCCTCTCCGTCTCGGTTTTTTTATATTTAGGCGTCTCGGTTTATAGGGCCTCCACATAGTTCTAGGTCATCCATTTGACTAACTAAATATGAGTTACTATGTCACAAAAAGTATATCATTGGATTCTTAAGCGGATGTAGTTGTATTTAAAATTGGAGGGCGGGGCTTTTCCTGCTTGTGTGGCGGCGGGCAGTTCCACCTAGTCGGTTCGACAGAGACGCGAGAAGATGAGGAGTAGGCTGCTGCAAGCGTGGGGCTGTGTGATTTGACAAATGTTCTGCTGGACAGGTGAGGCCCGTGATTTGACTTTCCATTATCATTTTAACTGCTGGCGCTTCGACCAACGTGAGTCTCGATTCTGACCACCTCCATCTGGTGCCTCTCCCAATGCTCCACCATGTAGTCGAGGCTGGCTCTTGCATGAGAGCCCACTTCTCCACTTTTTCCTTGCCTCTCTTTCCTCCACATATGCAAAAATGCCATGTAAGAGCAAGTACAATAGAGCTGCCTCATCGGGCTATTAGATATAAACTAGTATATTTCTGCTTAGTTGGAGGAAAGAGAAGAAGAGAGAAAAGGTAAGCAGGCTCTTTGTGAAGAGCCAGCTCTAGCACGTGCTCCTAGGCACTTTGTGAGAGTGAAATGTGGCCCATATAATAAATAAGTAGTACACTCTTCTAATCAACTATTGGACATGTTGGCTATAAGGCTATAGATGACATGGCAATGGCTTATAGACAGCAGCTGGTGTCGGAGTTCTGGGAATAGGGGTCCCCAGACTTGCCTGCCTGCGGCCTGCGGCGTGGCTCAAGTGGGGGCCCAGCACGGACCAGCTTCATCAGCTCAAGCTCAAGACCCTCGCGAGGGGCCAAGCCTCGCGGGGCGGACGACAGGAACCTACCTCAGGAATAGCCTTGTTAGGCAGGCTCGCGACGAGGCGGAGAGATCAAGGCAGGGTACCTCGCGAGGGTGCCCTGTGACGCAAGCCATGACGATCAAGGTCAGGCGGGCGCCAGGTGGGCGCCAGCCCGCGCAGTATCCTCATTCCCCCTTTGGTGCAAAGGAGGCAAGCACAGGCCAAGGCATCGGGCAAAGGTTACTGCTTCGGTGCAACAAGACCAAGACCAGCAGAACGGCGGGATGGAGGTCATCGTGGAGCCCAGGACGGCGTCGCCGTCAGAGTCTTTGGCAGCCGAAGACCAACTTTAGTCAGGATAAGTGTACTAGATGTTCCCCTTCAAAATGGCGAATTGTTGGCGCCCTTCCCGCTCATTATTTGGGAAGAGGCCTAGGGCCTCCCTCTATAAATAGGACTCGCCACCATAGAGAGAGGAGGATCGATCTGATCGAGATCACACACAGAGAGAGAGAGAGGCGACTGGACTCACCCAAGCAGTTCGTCGCACCAGCTCAAGAACAGCCCCTCGCGAGGCTGTTCTCCCTTTGTATTGTTCATCATCAGCTCCTGAGGCAATCCACCACACCACACACTGGAGTAGGGTATTACACCACAACGATGGCCAAAGAACCAGTATAAACCTCGTGTATCTGTGTTGTTCATCGTTAGTAGTTTAGATCCCTTGCAATCCTTGCACGCATGAGCTGGTAGGGGAAAGATCTCCGCGCGCACCCCTGTGTTCGAACCACAAGGGTCTGCCGGAACCCGAAATCGGACATTTGGCGCGCCAGGTAGGGGTGCGCCGGAATCCTTCTCCCGCCGCCTCGCGTTTCGTCGCCTCGTCGTTCCATGTCAAGCGACCCGGCATCCGACACCGACCGCTGGGCGGCGTGGCTCGCCCACGCCGTGCCGCCGGCCCAGGGCGACCTCAACCTTGCACCTTAGGCAGCCCGCGCTCCGCATGGCGCTGCAGGGCGCGGGCGACTCGGCCAGACGCCGCCTGCCCTCACGCCACGGCAGGTGCGGTCGGCAGCCAGAGCCTCAAGCCACGCCGCGGCCACGGCGCCGCACACCCGATGGGAGCAGGGGAACTCCAGGCCCGTGCTCAAGGTGGCCCGAGAACTACTACGATGCCGGCTTCTAGAGGGCGGTCGTGACGTGCTGCTGGAGCGGGTGGCCGAGCTCCTGGACGCCGCCGCCTCGGGAGCACCTCCTTTCTGCATCAGGCTACCACCTCTGGCCCAGAGCGCGCCGTATTGCGGCCCCATGCGCGCCCATGCAACCTCAAGCGGGCTCCAGGGCCTACTCGACGCCAACCTGGCCAGTAGCACCAGGCGGCAAGGTGCGTAGGCCCCATCTCCGGCCAGCGAAGGAGCGCACGCCATGACCTTTGGCCTCGGCGGACCATCGCGCCACCACTCTCAAGACGACGCTCCGGGCCGGACTGCCTGGCATGTGGGGCACTACAACGAGGCCTACGGGGCGGTGTCCCCAGAAGCTTATGTGCCCCGCATGATGGATCAAGAGTGCGCACGGGAAGAAGACCATGGCTCGTTCCTTGGGCCAAGCTGGGGCGAGGAGACACCGCAAGCAGAGCTTTTTCAGGAACCCCAAGAGGGCCTCGACAATCGCGCCAGCGGCAACAACTATCTGGTACCATTAATTCCTCAGGAGAAAACTTATGCTAACCATGTGCCACAGGAGGAACAGGTCGCTGCAACAGGCGGCTGCCCCGACTCTGCAGCCTCTTACCCCTCAGGAGGAGGGCATCGGGGGCTGCAGGAGAGGGGTCGAGATCCGGGTTCGTCCCCACGGCGCTCAGCACAAGATGTTCTCAGGAGGTAGGCCCTCTGCCCGGGAGGTGCCTCAGGGCCTGCCCCCGGCAGAGGACCCGTGGTCGTCAGGGAACCGCTGGTGACCGCTCTACCCCATTGGCGTCATCCTTGGTCTCCGGCCGCCATCAATGGTGGTAGAGTGTGGCGCAAGGTGGGGCCCTCATCTGGCGATATGAAGCAAGGCCGGTACCTGTGAAGAAGGCCCAGTGCCTGTGAAGCTCGCCGCCCCGTGACACTCTCATGTAATAATGAGTGGGCTGTACATGCCCCGGAGTCTCAGGAGCCAGCCTCAGGCCCCGGGGCTCCCTCCCACGCCCAGTGGCAGCACTTAGCTCCACGCTGGTGAGAAGACGTCGAAGAATAGACTAGGTGCCGGACGCGGCCTTTTGCTTTTTTGCCTTTTCTTCTGTTGACGAGTTTCTTCGATTTGAATTTAAGTTGGATTTGAATTCAAGCCTTGCGTGCGTTTGGGAAAGGGGTGTTTAGTCTCGTTCGAGCAATCTCACGTGTTCTGGTTTCGCCTCTGCGTCGAAAGCTAGCGTCAGCTGCCCCCCCCCCCCTCGCGAGCCCCTCGCGAGCTGGGCCGGGCCAATCGCGTCCACAGCTCGGACGGCCGTCGCCACTCCCTCTCCGGAGTATCTTATCGCGGGATCAATGGGTCCGACCAGAAGACACACATGGCGCTATGGCCCCCGCAGCCCTGCTCGGGGCTCACCAGGGCCAAAAGGTAAATGAGCCGGCCGACCCACCACCGGGCCGGCTGTTAAGCTCTCGCGCAGCGTTAAGGTTACAAATGCATCTATCGCAAATCCTTACATGAGGGGCTTCCCCTCCCAAAATGCTCTCACAGTCTTTAGGGCCAAGCCCGAACTTCTTTCGTACAGAATAAACAACGACGACAAGCAATTAGTCGGACATGTCACTTGCTGCGCCTTCCGGGTCGCCTCCGGAGGCGTCGCTGACCTCGTCGCCATCACCAGCACCTCCGCCGGTGCCAAGACCGTCCACCACGCTGCCTTCGTCGGCGGCCACGATCACGCCGTCATCATCAGACGTGAAGGCCCTGACAAGGTCGTCCACGTGGCCATCCACCCATTGCGCCAGGTCGCCCCGGACGGCTATGGGCACCGGTGCGATGGCGGCATCGAAGTCGAAGTGGGGATCCCTGTCCCGCAGATAGCTGAAGACACGGGAGAAAGCGCGCCCAAGCAAGGCTCGGCTCCTCTCCTCAACAAGCCGACGAGACCTCTCGGCGCGGTTCTCCAAAAGCGTCACCACATCAGCGAAATACTGGAGGTTGCCGGCGTAGTTGGTCTCGTGCGGCTCCTCAGCAGCGGCCTCACATATGTTGCCGAGGGCCGTGTTTGCCCGTTCCCTCAGCGTACGGAGCATGGGGGCGTG